>JAHHZJ010004206.1:0-13889 GCA_021437245.1 Aegilops speltoides | reverse complement strand
AGTACCTATTTAATCAGAAATACATGGTTTGATGGAGAGACATCGAGGTTTGGAGGGTGGAGGGCCGAACTCTAGAGCGCGTGAGCTCGATGCCCATCGTGTGGTCACGCGTGACCGTGGCGTTGCCATGTGTTCTGGGTGGCCTAGTCATGTCTAGTGGGTTAGGCACTCCCCATGTAGGTGCTAGGAAGAAAATTACAACATAAGATTCTCACGAGGATACCGATCGATGCTCAAACATGAATTAGCAGCCAAGTGTTTGATTAGCGTGCAGAAATATACATGGCTAATGGGCGTGAGTTTTGGCTGAGGATGATCAGTTACTAAGAAGACCGTCTTCACAAATTTTCAGCTCAAAAGGAGGAGCCTAGCTGGTACTTGCTTTGCAAACCACCACACTGGACATAAATACTGAATGTTGAAGCTTGGCTGAAAATAATGAATGGATTGAGCTGGCATTTGGTGGAGGATGGTTATTTGGGCATAGGAAAGCACTGTAGAAAATAGATACTATTTGGACATGCCAAAGTGGTACTTCCTTCACAAACTGTTACTATGACAGAATAGGAAAATGAATATTTTTGAATTATTTTGAACTAGGCAAGGAAGGTTTTTACATATTTGACGAAGATATGACCCAAAGAATTTATGAGATTTTTTGGGAATTTTGGGAATGACAGAAATATAGGTTGCTTCACAACCTAGGGCAAAACTGCCACATGGACATGACACATAGGCAAAACGATGAGGTGGCGCCTAGTCATAGCAACCCACCACAATTTACAAGGCTATGACCATCTATATTGGTCGTTAACAACTAGAAATAAGGCAGGGACTAGCACTATTTGCTTTGTGACCTTTTAGGTAAGGAAATTACGACCTTCGACCAAAATGGTCGCAATGGTTCGAGGTTTGGAGCCCCTGAACAGCTTTTGACCAATTGGTCTAAAATGGTCATAGATTTATGACCAATTCTTGAGGGTCACGACTGAAGGTCATAAGTTGACATATTTCTTGTAGTGTTAATCCGCTAGGGACTACATATGTCCATTGAATTACATAGTCACTTGGATGACTATATTCTTCCTTCTATACCGTCCAAGGCTATCTAGCTTGCAATCTGTTGGGAATATTTTTGGCTAAAGCTACCGGTCATACACCGGACTCACGAAATTTCTTGCCCATCGCCCCCGTCCGACTTCGACCATATGGTTGGGTCAAGCTTGGTGTAGCTCGTCTTCACCATGGCCCAGCTTCCTTGCACCTTGTTGGCGGTGGACACCTTCCACAACCGGAGCGCCGCGTGCTCCTTGGAGCATATCCACGAGCTCCCCATGCCTCTTGGCAGGAAAGTGGATAGCCACAAAGCCGGCATACCATCACCCGCCAAACTTCGTTAGAATGCATTGTGAGAGGTCTTGTAGTACATCGCCTGCGGATCCGGGCATCTCCTCTTAAGGACGGCCCGTCAACATACCTACAGATATAAACTCTTTTAATATGCTTCCTTGCCGAACTGTACTGCAGTTCGTTTAGGCACTTACCATAAATGCCACGACGGAGCCTTCTGTTCTCCTTTACGGAGTCCGCCGGCTGAGCTCGAACATTTGATAATTCGAGCCTTGACGGACATTGGCATCTTGGAGATTGTTTTTCTCCGCCTAACTATGGTAAGCTTACGCTCGCCGACCCTTAGCTGTCTTTGGAGATGTGACTCGCTATCTTTTACGATCTACGGATTCGTCCCGGGATTGTCTGCAGAATTTTCTGTTAAACTTATGAAGCAAGCCAATTGCTAACTGGTACATTCCTTTAAAATTTCTCTATTGAGACAAATGTTACTAGATGAGGCCTTCTGGGATTCCTCTAGTTTGGCAACCGCGGCCCTCAGCTGGGTCTTGCACTCCTCCAGCTCTTGAGACAATTGGGTATTCTTATCTACAAGAAACTATGCATAAAATGATCCTTAAATTAGTTGTCCCAACCGTTTCAAGTCTCAGGGGCTACTGCTACACATGCTTATCAAATTTCCTTACCTGTATATCTTTTGCATACTGGTCCGTCGCTCAGGCAAGCCCGCCTTGAGCAGCTCGGATGTATGCGTCTCCCGAATTGAAAGCATTAAATGCCTCTTTGGAAAAGATGCTATTGCGAAGTACGACCCGTCGGCGCCGGTGATTCATGGCACTCTCTACTTCGGAATTCGTGGCGGAGAGCATATCTGCATCCTCTGTCAGAGGACAATCCGGCATCAGCCCCACAGCGGCCTCCTCTCTCGAGGCCGGTTCTGGAATCCGGCTGGTGGAGGCGTGATCGGCAGGATCTCCGGATATAGTCTGGCGACTCCTCTTTCTGCCAGAACACAACGGATGCTGTTACGTTTCAAACACAATAATCACAGAGCAGGTTTTTACCATACCTTTGTAACGGTGTTTCGGCCCTAACTGCCTTCCTCTTAAGCCTGCCCGATCCGGACGCCCTTTGCCGATGAGCCCCCAGGGGCTCAGCGCCGCGTTCCAATGGTCGTCTCTACAAAAATACGATATTTTATGCATAAGTCATGGTATCAGAAAGGAGTCCTCTTCATAGGACAAGGTTTCGGCTTTGCTTACACGCGATGCAGGTAGCAGTCCGGGATAGTCGGCGACAATAGCCACCGAGGCGCCATCATAGCGGCCCGATAAAACATCCCATGACAAGCTCCACGATATATCTCGATCTTCTTCAAGCCCGGATCAAAGGATCTTGCAGGGTCCTCTCGCTGCGGAGGGGCTGTTGAATCCTTCCATGGCCCTCCTCGCCTCTGCTCGAAATATCAAGTTAAATAATCGTGATGAAGGACGCCAATGAATGGAGCAGGGAAAGAGTGATGACTTACCCATTTTGGGGTTGTACATGGAAAATCCATCCCGCGGTTTAATATGAAGGAATTCTTCTTCTTCTCCTTTATACAAATTGGACAATATCCTCGCCAGAAGCAAGGTGGAGTCCGGACCTTTACGACCACAGGTGGCATCGCTCTTCCCCATTGTAGTGCCACATGGGCTTCCCGATATTGAAGTGGCTGCACCTCGCATTATGCATATTGCTATAACCTCGACTATTGTCACCCTGATTTGGCAGAGATCTTTATCCTGCTCATCGAAGTGTACTTCTCGGTATCCTCCTCTTGGGGCCCGAGGGCACCAACTTGGCGTGCCTTGGCGGAGCGTTATTGAACTCGGGAGGCCCGTCCGGACTGGATCTGGAAGTGGAACATCATCAACATAAAACCACTCCGAGGGCCAGTTTGTGGATGCCTTCTTGGGAGTACCGGACAGGTATCCGGTCTCGGCGACGCGCCATATTTTGGCTCCGCCCACTTGACATATGGATTCCCCCTCGTTGCAAGGGACGAGGCAGAACAACTTCTTCCACAACCCGAAGTGAGCCTCACAGTCCAGGAATAATTCACAAAGGGCAACGTATCCTGTGATGTGCAGCACAGAGGCAGGGGTGAAGTTGTGCAACTGGAGGTCGTAGAACTCCAGGAGCCCATGAAGGAATGGATGGATTGGAAACCCGACGCCTCGTAGAAGATCCGGGATGAGGCATATTCGCTCCCCCGGGGATGGATTAGGAGATCTCTCCGCTTGTTCCCCGCCATTATAGGTGGCTAGTCCGGCTCGGCTGGGACCATGAACGCCGGTGGAAGAAACCCTTGGGTCTCCAACTCTATTAAACGGCTTTGAGGAATAGAGTATTCTTCCCAATCACCTGGCTTAGAGCTAAGGGAGCAAGAGGAGGAGCTGCGGCGACCGGCCATGTTGGAATGGTTTTCTCTGGGCGTGCTCTGTTGGATGCTCGCTCAAGGGAAGAAAGTGAGGTCTGATCGAGAATCTCGTCCCTTCAAATAGACGGTTTACTGCAGGCCGGGTGGAAAATGCGAAATGCTCGCTCCTCGATTCGCCGACACGGGAGACGACCATTATTGAAGCACGGCCGAGGAGTACAACATTGATGGGAAGCTGGTCACCGCTTGTCACAACAGTGCTTTGGAGTATTCAGAGATGGAACCCGCCTTTGAAATGTCAAGACAATCCACGCGCGACTCATCATCATTTAAGCCTCGATTAGGGGCTACCGAGGAGTCCTGAATTAGGGGGTATCCGGACAGCCGGACTATATACTTTGGCCGGACTATTGGACCGTGAAGATACAAGACTCAAGACTTCATCCCGTGTCCGGATGGGACTCTCCTTTGCGTGGAAGACAAGCTTGCGATCCGGATAATAGATTTCTTCTTTGTAACCGACTTCAGAACCCTAGCCCCTTCGGTGTCTATATAAACCAGAGGGTTTAGTCCTTAGAGGCACAATCATAATCATCATAGGCTAGCTTCTAGGGTTAAGCCTCTACGATCTCTTGGTAGACCAACTCTTGTAATACTCATATCATCAAGATCAATCAAGCAGGAAGTAGGGTTTTACCTCCATCGAGAGGGCCCGAACCTGGGTAAAACATCGTGTCCCTTGCCTCATGTTACCATTAGCCTTAGACGCACAGATTAGGACCCCCTACCCAAGATCCGTCGGTTTTTACACCGACACATGGTGCAAGTGTCTTTCAAGATCGGCGCATACGAGGACACCCTAGAGTGTGATGTGGTTTCTATGTCCGTGTGCCACCTTCTTTTGGGAAGACCTTGGCAATTCGACCATGGTGTCATGGACGAACCAACCACTATAGCTTCAAGATGAAAGGCAAGGAGTATGTGCTTCGACCAATGTCCCCAAGCCAAGTGATCGCCGACAAGCAAGCTTCCACCTATCGTGGAGAAACTAGTGAGAGAGTACACCACCAAAAAGAAAGTGAGAGCCACAAGCAAAAATTGAGCGCCTCTTTGCCAAGAGAGAAAAACTTAGTCCTCCTAGCCACAAAAGAGAGATGAGAGAAGTGTGTGAGAACCCATCGAGTGTCGTCCACTTTGTCCTCCTATGCAAAGATGAGGTTACCAAAACTAACAACCCTAATCCTCTTCCTCTAGTGTTTTCCAACTTGTTACAGGAATTTGAGGATGTGTTTCCCGATGAGCTACCTCCCGGTCTCCCTCCTCTACATGGCATTGAACATCGGATCGACCTCATCCCCAACGCACCTCTTACAAACAAGGCTCCCTACCGCCAACCTCAAGAAACAAAGGAGATCCAATGACAAGTCCAACAACTAATCGACAACGGTCATGTACATGAAAGCTTAAGCCCTTGTGCGTTCCTCATATACTTGTGCCCAAGCAAACGGTAGTTTTCACATGTGCTCGGATTGTAGACCTATCAATGCTATTACTGTTTGTTATAGGCATCCCATTCTTCGCTTAGATAATATGCTTGATGAACTTAGCAGTGCCACCATTTTCTCAAAAATTGATCTTAGAAGTGGTTATTATCAAATCCGCATACAAGAAGGTGATGAATGGAAAACCGCTTTCAAAACTAAATTTGGCTTGTACGAGTGGTTGGTTATGCCTATGGGTTTATCGGAAGCGCCCGATACTTTCATGCGTCTTATGCATTTTGTGCTTCGATCTTACATTGGAGTTTTCGTTGTGGTTTACTTTGACGATATTCTTGTGTTTAGCAAATCCACGAAAGAGCATCTAAGTCATGTTAGGGCTGTTTTACAAACTCTTCACAAGGAACGACTCTATGCCAACATGAAAAAGTGCACGTTTGGTGTTGACAAGCTTGTTTTCTTGGGATTCGTTGTTTCTTACAAGGGTGTACATGTTGATGAATCTAAAATTGAAGCAATTAAAACTTGGCCCCAACCCACCAATTTGCAACAAGTGCGAAGTTTTCTTGTCCTTGCGGGTTTTTATCGTCGCTTTGTGAAAGATTTTAGCACTATTGCCGCTCCTTTGCATGCTTTGAGTAAGAAGAATGCTCCTTTTTTTGGGGACCTTGCAATCAACCGCTTTTGATGAGCTCAAATCTTTGCTTACACATGCTCCGATTCTTGCTTTACCCAACTTTGACAAAACTTTTGAGGTTCATTGCGATGCAAGTGGTACCGGAATTGGTGGAGTTTTGATGCAAGAAAACGAGCTATTGCATATTTTAGTGAAAAACTTTCCGGTGCTCAACTTAACTATCCCATCTATGACAAAG
The DNA here is from genome assembly GCA_021437245.1 of Aegilops speltoides. Lineage (NCBI taxonomy): Eukaryota > Viridiplantae > Streptophyta > Magnoliopsida > Poales > Poaceae > Aegilops > Aegilops speltoides. The sequence continues at coordinate 7,743 of JAHHZJ010004206.1, read as the reverse complement.
AACTATTTGCATTAGTGCGTGTGTTACATGTGTGGAGCATTACCTTAGACCGCATGAGTTTGTCATACATATCGATCATGAAACACTTAAATACCTTAAAGGTCAAACCAAGTTGAATAAACGGCATGCTAGATGGAGTGAATTCATTGAATCTTTTCCATATGTGATAAAGTACATTAAGGACAAAGAAAACGTGGTGGCGGATGCCCTTTCCGCAAATGCATGTTACTTACTCAACTTGAATTGAATGTAGTTGGATTTGATCATATCAAAGATTTGTATGAGGGTGATGTGACTTTTGCTACTCCTTATGCTAAGTGTGTGACGCATACTTCTTGGGAAAGATATTATATCAAAGATGGTTATCTTATGAGAGCTAACAAACTATGCATTCCAGAGTCTTCTCTTTGTTTGCTCCTTTTGCAAGAGGCTCATGGAGGCGGACTCATGGGACACTCTGGACGTGACAAGACTTTCGCCACGCTCTCCAAGAACTATTATTGGCCCAAGATGTTTCGTGATGTCGCCCGTTTCACTAATCGGTGCTCTACATGTTGCAAAGCTAAGTCACACTCCAATCCCATGGTTTACATATGCCTTTACTATTCCACATCAACCTTGGGAAGACATTAGCATGGATTTTGTGCTTGGATTACCTAGGACTCAAAATGGCAAGGACTCCGCTTTTTGTTGTTGTGGACCGATTCTCTAAAATGGCTCATTTTATACCATGCAATAAGATAGATGACGCTCACATGTTGCCAATCTCTTTGTAGGAAATCTTGAGGTTTCACGGTGTTCCAAAGACAATCGTGTCGGATCGAGACGCCAAGTTCTGTTACTTTTTGAAGACGCTATGCGCCAAGCTCGGATCAAGCTACTATTCTCCACGGCATATCATCCTCAAACCGATGGCCAAACGGAAGTCACCAACCGGACGCTTGCAACTCTCCTACGTGTGTTGATCAAGAAGAACATCAAGGAGTGGGAGGAGTGCCTACCCATCGCCGAGTACGCCTACAACTGCGCAAGACACTCTACAACCGGCAAGTCCCCCTTCGAGGTCGTCTACGGTTTCAACCCTTTGTCGCCATTGGATATCCTTCCTCTACCTCTTCAAGAACGAGCAAACATGGACGCAAGTGCAAGAGCCGCCTACCTCAAGAAGATGCATGAAGAAACATGTTCCACGATCGAGCGCCAAGTGCAACGCCTCACCACCAAGCTCAACATCAACAAGTCTCGATGGTGTTCCAACCGGTGATCAAGTATGGATACATCTCCGCAAAGACCGCTTCCCCAAGGAACGCAAGTCCAAGCTACTACCAAGAGCGACGGACCATTCAAGGTGATCGACGCTACAACGACAACGCCTACAAGGTCGACATCCCACGCGACAAGTACAACGTTAGCGACATCTTCAACGCCAAAGGCTTGGCCAAGTACCATGGTGATGAAGAGCACGATCCGTGGACGGATCTCTCCCAAGGGCGAAGCCGATGCAGAGCATCCTCGACTACTCGCACCGACACTCCATCACCACCGCAATCACCAAGTGGACCAATGACAAGAGCACGCACGCACCATCGAGAATGAGGTGAACTATTTCCTATTCAAGTCTCGTTTGATTCATGTGAGGATTGGATTCTACCTCAAACGAAAACATTGCTCACTCTTAGATACGAGGAAGTTGACCGAGAAGGAGAAGACGGAGATGCGAGCCTCCATGGAGCAATAGAAGGAAGGAAAGGTCGAGAAGAGTGAAGAAGGAGGAGGAAGGCAAAACCCCGAGCACTCCGGTGCCGCCTCCCAACCCGGGTGCCCGGCCAACCACTGGAGCTGCCCATGCCGGTGGCCGCCTGCCACCGGTGCCGGTCCTCCACTCCACCATGGTGCACTCGTCACGGCCTTGGCCTCGGTGTCGCCACCTCGGCCTCTGGCGCCACCGGTGCCGGCTTGGGACCCCGGTGCCGCCAACTCCCAGACCCCTGCCAGGCGGTGCGCTCTCTCGCCGGGTGCCTGCGAACTCAAGGCCCTCCTGACGTCTGGTGCCTGGTCCCGTGGCCCGGTGCTGGATGACACCGTGGCTCAGGTCTCCTCGGGCTTTGCCCTTGTATTTCCCACCTCTCTCATTTCGTCCCCAAACTATATAAGGGCATCTCCTAGTTCATTTGTAGGGTTAGCAAAGATATTAGAACACAAAAGAGGGCTTTGCTCATCTTCCTCATTTAGGAGATCTAGACCTCCACTTGGAGAAGATCCTCTTGGAGATCAAGCCCCTCTTGGAGAAGATCCTCTTGATGCAAGACCTCACTTAGTGAGAAGAACCTTACCCTAGTGCTATTATCCTTGGATTGATCTTGTAATCTTGTGGATCTCATGTATGGTACTCTAGTGGTGTGATATTTGGGTTTGTTTGAGAGTTTTGTTCTTGTGTTCTTGAGTGTTTTTCCTCCTTTTCCTCCAAGTGTGAAAAGATCCCACCTAGGGTTTGACCCTACAACAGTTTATGTCATACAGATACACGAAGGCATGAACTATGGAAGCATCGTGTTGGCGATGCCTCATGCTCCACGAGATGAAGCAACTAGGTCCCTCTTCTCTCTTTGTAATTTCTTTTCATTAGCCATGCTCATCCCACACTCACATTGATGTGTTTTCATCATCTTTTACCGATTTACTCTCCCTTTTCTTTCTCTCCTCTCTTTCCCTCTTTTTTTCATCTTTTGCCATGGAAGAATCAGTTCCTCTCAGGAGGCGGGTTCCTTCTAAAAGCATCCGATTAAGCTCATTTGGACCACTTTGGCTGATGTGGCGGTGGAGCAGTGCAACATGGAGCATTGGCCATGCCTTGATAGTACGAAGGAAGCTAGGTCATGCTCAAACAACCCATCTCTCTTTGATGATGGGCCGCATTGCAATATTGATGTCTCATACATGTACATTGGATAGCTAAAAATAAAATCCTACCAATTGTTGTGTTCTTGCTATTCCATGTTGTTTGTGTCATATGGAAGCAAGAAGAACACATTCGAGCTGATCAATATGTGTTGGCAATAATATCACCTTTGATTTGCAGAGGAAGAGAGGGGGAACAGGGAGGAAGCAGAGATGAAACTCAAGCTTGACGCAATTGCAGCTAAGTAGCTGCAGAGGGAAATTGGGATTGAAGAGAATGATAGACAGAGAAGGATGGCTCTCCTAAAATTTTGAAGCATGGACTTCTTCTAGGCCTCCTTATATCTGCCCCTTTTGTTAGGAAACTTTGCAACCCTTTTAATTGTTTTTTTGCGTGGGGAAAAGAGTTCTATTCCGAATTGGTAGAGTTGCAGTCGAGATTAGAAGATCCTCAATACATGGCGGTCTCAGATGCATCCACACAGCCGTGGTACTCTCGATATGACTATAATGTGCCAGACGATCGACAACTCTATTTTGATCCCTAGTCAACTTCTGGGGAATAAAGTCCCTATAACACATGAATTCCTTAATTTTAGCCACGAGATGATCCTATGCCGAACGAACTTTGTCCGCCCACGGATAGACAGGATAAAACCTCACTTGAGTCAGATTGGACAATGATTGGAAGATTGGAATGTTGTACAGTTCCTTGCATAATTGCATGTATCTCCGCTTCCAGTGCTTCGTTACAATTGAAAATAAACCGATATGCTGCAAAAATAACCGAACCATCATGTCGTCGGAGAATCATCCCTGCCAATGCTGCGCCGGATTCCACTGAAAAAGATCCATCCACTGAAAGAGCAACGTAATCAATGGTCGGGGGTGCCCAAGGCCTAGGGACAGGAGTAATGCTCACTTCTGGTACAGTCCAGTCAATAACCGGCATTTTACCCTTCAGTAATTTCCTTTGTACAATACCTGCACGCATCTCCAATAGACTTCATATGACAGTCCAAAAAAATCCACCGTAGTTGTCACCGGGGAACCTCTTTGTCATGAGTAACACCATTCTGTATTTGCCTAATACGCCAAATAAGTATGAGAACTCAATCGCGCTCAGCTTCATTGCAATTTAGCAGCAAGTTTAGTAGCCATTCCTTACCACTATTAATAAGGAGATGGTCTGGTGGAAGCGACCAGACATGTCTCGTGCCCCCATATGCTACGTGCATGGTTGCATGCAAATTGTATTAGTAGAATGCCTAGTGCTGCCACTGGCTTCAAATAGTTTGTAAGCTCTATAAAATAGTTTGCTGAAGTTCTTTAATGATAATGCATGAAAATTTCACAGGTAGAGACAATAAAACACGGTCATAATTGCCTAATAATTGAAGTCCACTTCACGGTAATGTAAACCGATAACAAAATAGCAAATTGGCAATGTATGCATATAAAGTGATGATCCAACTAAAATCTATTTTGAATATTGAGATCAACTTGCGCTTAATAAATTCTCGCACAATATAAGGCAAGTTGTCTTTAGTTTCATTTGCACGATGTTTGAGCAAGTATAATAAAACTGCTTTCAACTCATGTCCATCCTGCAAAAGCAAATATATGTAGTTAGCACGCATATTTCATGGAAGGTTTAAAACATAACACACAATACTCACCGCACAAACCGCTTCGCAAGGTTTTTTCCGCTCCACCAGAGTATAAAATAAAAACAAAATAGCCAGGCAAATCCCTGCAATTTACTAAATTGTTATTGCATTAAATATGGTGATAAAAAAATAAATATTTGTATTATGACCTTATTACCCGTCTATGCTCGTGCCATCCTGGTTGCTTTATTTCAAGTATAGGAGTATTCTTTGTATTCCCTCGTAAAACTATAGGATTGCTGCCGCCGGGAGATCTACAGGAACGAACGTTTCTCTTGCAGTGTTAACGCATGGGCGGAGCTACATCAGGGACATATATGTCCACCCTAGGTGTCCACTGCGGCCGTCCTCTTCTTGGCGCACGCGCGCCCGACCGCCGCCGCCACCGCCACAATCAGCACCGCCGGCACGTTCGCACAGGCCTCCAAGCGCTGGAGCGTATCGCCGGGCTCGTGGACGCCGTGAGCCGTCACCCCACCACAGCGCGGCTGCCATCGCGACGCGCAGCGGCATGCGCGGCGCTGCCACGGCGACCTCGGCCCGGAGCACGTGCCCGGCCGCCGCGGCACACCGCCGCGCCGCCCCTCCTCGAGGCCCATCCGCCGGGCCCAGCCCTCGAGCGCCGCCTCACAGCGCACGCGATCGACGCCCCTGGACTGCGAGACGCGCGTGCGGCGGTGGCGGGACGCGAGGGTGCTGGCGCCGTGCACCTCGAGGTCGCACGGCGCGCAGAGGAACGCCGCGTCGGCCCGGCAGTGCACGTCCGCCCCGCGCCGCAGAGCTCGCAGCGCTCGCCCGCGGCGCACATCCCCGCTGCTGGGCGCACGGCCGCCGGCGGGGAGACGTACGACGGACGACAGACGAGGCAGCCAGCTGGAGTGGCGTACGTACGTGCTCGGCTTCACTCCCTTCGTCCCGGCCGGCGCCGGCGCGTACTTAAAGGCGAGCGAGGGAGGAACCCGGCCGGCCGTGCGAGCGAGACTTTCTCGCTCCTCGCGTGCAAGTTTCGTGCGCTGCCAGATCCGGCCGGGCGTGCGCGCACGGATGCAAAGGAGGCGACGTCCGGCTCGTCTTTGGGTTGGCGAGGACGTGGAGTACTAGGTAACCAGCCACGGCCATGTTGGAACAAGCGCGTGACACCTGCACGGCTGCACTTGCACGAGAGGCCAAGAGAGTGGAGTAAAGTGGCCGCGGTTCATCGACGTGAGCCAGGACAGTTTAGCTACATTTCAGTCAGCTGAATTTCAAATTTGGGTCAATCACCCCATTATCCATCTTCGGGTTCGGGTGGGGGCGATGGTGGGCTTCACCAAGAAAAAGCTGGCCATTGCGGAGCTAGAGGGATGGACCGGCGGTGGCAGCGACATCACGACGGTGGGAGGAGGTTGAGGGAGGGCGGGGCGAGGCAGCCGGTAGTGCCGCCGGCTGGTGGTGGCCGACGTTCAGCTGGCTGGATCCGGTGTGGAGGAAGAAGATAAACAATAGTTGTGGTTTGAGGTTGGAGACAGGCGTGCTCTGTTGGATAGTTGAGATAGGAAAAGATGAGTCGATCGACCGTTTTTTGTTTTCGATCGGACGACTAGCCACTCCCGAGCCACGAGTTGGATGGTCGGCGGCCGTGGGATGCTGCCGACGATAGAGGCATCCTTTCCATGAAACCTTGTCCCACTTGAACTAGTACTCTGAGTACGTGATTGGTGCCCACTATCGAGCTCGGTCGATCGCTCATGGTTTCATCGGGTAGTTAATCTTTGGAAGGACTAACGATCAATCCCTGAAATTCTAATTTAGGCGAGTCATTTTTGTTAGTTACGCTTCAACAAGTGGTTTATTCTTTGATTAAGAAAAAGCGACTGCACAGAAAAATGTTCACTTTGAGTTGAAGGTCTAAATATAGAGGAAGAAACAAGGGGAGCGGGTATAAATTACTTTAAAAAATTATTGATAGCATTCAAAACAATGTTCGTGGTGTTTAAAAATGTTCACATGTTTAAAAATAAATTTCGCTGACACTTTCAGAAAATGTTTATACAATGTAAAACAAATGTTTATGTAATTCAAAAACATATTTCATACCATTTTAAAAATGTTCACATATTTCAAAAAAAGGTTGGTGACATTAGAATAAAATATAGAAAATATTCACATAGTTTTTTAAGAATTGTCATATAAAAATTGTTTCGTGTTTATTATAAAATGTTTTGAATATATTCAAATAATATTGAAAAACTTATACTTGAAAAATAATTTTTCAATCATGTATTTGAAAAATGTTAAATGTGTATAATAATGTTTTAGATGTATACAAAAGTATAATGTGTATGAAAAGAGTACACATCAAAATATATATTTGAAAAATGTTAATCATGGAGTATTTGAGAAATGTTAAACGTGACAAAAGCATGTTCCTGGTGACAAAAATATACAATGTATGTGAAAAACTAGATTTGTGTTAAAAAGAAAAGACAGAAATAAAGAAAGAAAAACTAAAGAATATAAAAGAAAAAAAGAAAACAAAATACCAATAAATAACTAAAAATAAAAAAAACCCAAAGAAAACTGATGCAAACAGTGAAACCCGATAAGAAACACAGAAGAGTGGAAAAACTCAAGCTAGAGGCCCTACAACACTGGCATTGGCCCATTCCCTCTCGTGTATAGCCCTGTAGAGAAACAAGAGTCCACGTTGTTCTGGTCTAATACAACGCTCTTAAACCGCGTTGGAGCCCAAGCCAGAATAATATAATCCACGTTGGCCAATTGCATTAGATGAATATGCACATCAATAAAGCATCGCATGATTGCCACAAAACCTTAGATGGATATACGCCACATTGTTTTCATAATTATAATAAATCTAACACTTGTGGTGGTGTCACTTTAAAGAATAGATGATCAAAAATAGAAATACAGAAAAATAAAATATAAAGTTTCCCAAGGAAAAATGAATTTGTGGCACTGGTATTACCCTTAAAGAAGAAAGAAAATAAAACTGAAAAGCAATGACAAAGTTAGCACACAATTTACACTAAAATTGTGATTTTTTAATATAAGCAAGAATAATCATATAATATTGAATTTTCAAAAAAAGAAATTTTCTTGCTTAGGTCTCAAAATAACAACGAGTATGTCCAACGAGCTTTTGCAAGAAAGACAATAAATGAAATATACTATT
>JAHHZJ010004205.1:0-10660 GCA_021437245.1 Aegilops speltoides | reverse complement strand
CGAGAGCATTCACTAGTGGAAAACAGGCTTTCCGCCCAGCCCATAAGTCGCGAAGTCAGTAGGAACTGATTAATGGGACCTTTAGTCGCGGTTCGAGGTGAACCGCGACCAAAGGCTCGCCCCTGGGCCCTCAAGGCCGGCTGGTGCACGGAGGGAGTGTCTGGCTGGCCGGCCAATCATGATTAAAGGTTTGGCATTTTAGTCGCTGCTGGCTCGGCCAACCGCGACTAAAGCCCTCCCTATATATACCCATCCAGCAGCCAACACTTAGCCATTTGGAGCCATTCTTCACAAGTGGGTGTAGGTTTGCTTTTGGTTCCTCTTATGCACATAAGGTGTTTGATGAAATGCCCCAAGAGCATGAAACAAACATGACATGAAGTGTTGGAGCCACACTCTTCGATCGCATGTTAGCAACTTGATGAACCTTTGATGTGTCAATATGCATGTGTGTAGTTCATAACAAATGCATGATGGTTAATTATATATTTTATATTATAATAATGCAGATGAATCGGCAATGGATGTACGGTAACCGACTCTCCCATGAAGTTCACTACGGGTTTGAAAGATTTCGTAGTGGCTAATGCAATGCCGGGGGTTTTTGTTATCCGTCCATGTGTTATCTCAGAAGAATGAGAAGGGTTACTCTTCCTCAAGAGTTGTTCACATGCATCCGCTTCGTAAGGGTTTCATGCCAAGCTATAATTGTTGGACCAAGCATGGAGAAAGAGGGTTATAATGGAAGAAGATGAAGAAGGATGATTTCATCGATGAAAGCTATCTTGCTCATTTCGTGATACTTTCATGGAGGATGCTGTCAAGGTGAAGGGGAAGGTGAAGAAGAGGCACGGATGATCCTGCTGATGATCTTGGTCGGACCATTGCCGATGCACGGAGACGCCGTAAACTGAAAAGGAGAGGAGAATTTGGATCGCATGTTAGAGGATCACGTAAAGGCGCTGCACCTTCGGATGCGATGATGGTCTCAAAAATGCACATCGGATTTGCTGAAATGGAAGGCAGAGGCAGGTGTAGCTGACTCGGCATTTGAAAACTTGCTGAAAATGTTGAAGAATATGTTTCAAAGGATAACGAGTTGCCCGCCAAGACGCACGTAAGCAAAGAAGGTTGTCCGCCTCTAGGTTTAGAGGTTCAAGATACATGCATGCATCAACGATCGCATCCTCTACCGCGTGAATACGAGAATTTGAATGAATGCCCGGTATGCAATCGCATTATGTTATAAGATCGAGTCGATGACCCCGTGACGATGTTGAGGGCCGAAACCTGTGAAGAGGGTTCCCGCCAAGGTGATGTGGTATGCTCCTATAATACCACGGTTGAAACGCTCTGCTCATGAACAAAAGCATGCCAAGTTGTTGCGATGGCACAAAGAGAAACGTAAGTCGGACGGGAGTTGAGACACACCGCAGATGGAACGCAATGGAGAAAGATCGGCGATGGTTCACAGATTTTGCAGTCGACGAAGGAACATAAGATTTGCTCTAAGCACGGATGGCATGAATCCTTTTGGCGAGCGAGCCCAGCCATAGCACTCGCCCGTGACTCTATGCATCTACAACCTTCCTCCTTGGTTGTGCATGAAGCGAAGTTCATTATGATGCCGTTGCTCATCCAAGGTCCGGCAACCCGCAACGACATCGATGTGTACCTAAGGCCATTAGTTGATGAACTTTTACAGCTGTGGGTGGTGTCCGTGTGGATGAGCACAAACAAGAGGAATTTGACCCACGAAGTTGTTTTCAGAACCATCAACGATTGGCCTGCTCTTAGTAACCTTTCGGATCACAAATAAGGGATACAATGCATGCACGCATCGCTACATGAGACCGAAAGTGTACATTTGCCAAATTGTAAGAAGAACGGTACCTTGGGCATCGCCGATTTCTTCCAAAACTCATCCAAGAAGAAAGAAAGGCAAGCATTACAACGGCAAGGCAGATCACCGCCGGTCGCGGAACGACCGGTGCCGAGGTATTTGATATGGTCAAGGATTTGAAAGTCATCTTTGGAAAGGTCCCGCGACAATCAGTTCCGGCGGAGCCGACGGCACGCAGCCATGTGGAAGAAGAAATCTATATTCGGGAGCTAGAATATTGGAAAATCCTAGAAGTCCGCTTCTCGCAATCGACGTGATGCACGCTACGAAGAATATTTGCGTGAACCTCCTAAGCTTCTTGGGCGTATGGGAAGACAAATGATACAAAGGAAGCACGGCAGACCAGCAACGCTTGAAAGACCTCGATGACCGCATCCGAATGGTTTCAAGGTCGTGCCACTACGCCTCCGACCAAAGAAGAGAAGGTCATCTTTTGAATGCCCGAGCAAAGATGAAGGTCCTGGCCTGGATTCTCGCCCAATATAAAGGGAATAATAAACATGGCGGAGAAAAAGTTCCAAAACTCAAGTCTCACGACCGCCACGTGATTATGACGCATTGCTTCCGATTGCTTTGAGGGGCTCTCGCCGAAAATGTTCGATTAGCCATTGTGAAGCTATGTGCATTCCTCAATGCAATCTCTCGAAGGTAATCAATCCAAGTTCTACCACGGTTACGTAACGATGTGATCCAATGTCTTGTCGGCCTGAGTTGGTGTTCCCGCCATCCTTCTTCAATATTATGACGCACCTCCGTTCACCTAGTCAAGAGATTTCCGCTCGTCCCGTATTTCTACACAATATGTTCCCTTCGAGAGGTTCATGGGAGTATTAAAGAAATATGTTCGTAATCGCATAGGGCTGAAGGAAGCATCGCCAAGGGCTATGGAAATGAGGAGGTAATTGAGTTTTGTGTTGACTTTGTTCCCGACCTTAAGCCGATTGGTCTTCCTCGATCGCGCACGAGGGGAGACTATGGAAAAGGCACGATCGAAGGAAATCAACGATATGTATGGACGGCCATTCTTCGATCAAGCACACCACACCGGCTGACCAATTCCAGCTTGGTGGCTCCGCACTTTGAGAAACACAAGAATATTTTACGCCGGACAACCCGGGAAGCTCGAATCTCGGATTAGGAAGGCCCACATGGAGACTTTCGCGCTTGGTTGAGAAAACATTTAATGAATGACAATGATGTTGTAGATCAGCTGTATGTGTGGCCAAGACACCATCTTCGACTATAACGACTTTCCAAGGGTACGAGATAAATGGGAATACATTTTACACGATCGCCTAAGATAAAAAGAGCACCAACCAAAACAGGTGTCCGCTTGATGCAGAACCGAGAATGGGCAAAAGGTCACATATTATGGTTACATAGAGGAGATATGGGAACTTGACTATGGACCTCCTTTAAGGTCCCTTTGTTCCGGCAAATGGTTCAAGCTAACAGGAGGTGGGGTAAAGGTGGACCAGCAATACGGAATGACAATGGTGGATTTCAACAATCTTGGTTACCTTGACGAACCATTCGGCCCTAGCGAAAGATGTCGCCAGGTTTTCTATGTGAAGGACATGAGTAGCAAACCGAGGAAACGGAAAGATAAGAAAACGATCAAGACATCATGCGATGATCCAAAGCGCCACATTGTTCTTTCAGGAAAAGAAACATCGGGGAGTGGAGGACAAGATGTACATGTCAAGATTATAATATGTTTGCTGAAATTCCGCCTTCAAAGTGAACACCACCCAAGCATTAAGTTAAATGATGAGGATGCTCCATGGATACGACAATCGTAAGCAAGCAGGACACAAGGGAAGAATTGATGTGTAATAATTTATTGTACCAAACTTTGTATTTGGTCGATGAACTGAATGATGTATCAAACCTTTATTTTTCCGATTAAGTTAAATGATGAGGATGTCCATGGATTAGTTTTATTTTTCTGAAAAAAGGAAAAAGAAGAAAAAAACAAATGAAGAAAAACATAAGAAAAAACAAACAGAAGAAAAACAAGAAAAAAAGGAAAAGGAAGAAAGGAAGAAAAAAGAAGAAAACAAGAAAAAGGAAGAAACAAACAGAAGAAAAAAAGAAGAAAAAAGGAAGAAAAAAGAAGAAAACAAGAATTTAAAATGAATTAGTTTTATTTTCTGATTTTTTGATATATAATTGTATTTTTAAGATTTTAATAACATAAATAAATAAGTAATTGGAAACTTTAATTGCAAAAATAATTATCATAAAGTAAAATAAATAAGTAACTAGAAACAAAATAAAATAAAATAAATAAGTTTTTTGTTGTAAGTAGAAACAAAACAAAATAAATAAAGCAAAAATGAAAACAAAAACAGGCAAAAAATAAAAAATATGCTACCCATCGGGCCACCACTTTTTATCAATACGACTAGAAACCCATTAATGGGCCAGATTCAGTGCCCAGAAGGCCCAATAGGCCCACAGCACAGAGTAATGTAATAGGCCCGTGAAGCTGCATTTGAGAGGAGCTCTCAGTGGTGAGCGCAGCCGCTTATAAACCACTGCCGATGCTCGCTAGCGAGGTGGGACTAAACATCCCACCGCACCGCTGGCCAGCTCTGAAGATAGCCCTTTAGTCGCTACTGGGGAGGCGGGCCGCGATTAGCAGGGTACTTTAGTCGCGCCTCCCTCACCAGCGATTAAAGGTTCTTTTTTCAAGGGAACGGAAGCGGAGAAACACTTTAGTCGCTGGGCCGAGGCCGACCGCGATTAAAGCATAATTTTAGTCGCTGGGTCCGCCCGCGACAGTTGTTCGTCTATAACATCGACTTAGCAGTTTTGCCCCATTCTATCTCGCTTTGATCGCTTCGACGCCAAGATCACGACCGACGCCTGACGACGCCGACGACGCTTCATTTGGCTTGTTTTGCTCACGATCCCCTGGGCTTCACTGCCCACAAGCACACATTGCTTGCCCTCAACACAAGAGAATTAAAGAAAAACAAAAACAAAAAAAAGGAAAAAACAAAAACAAAAAAACAAGAAGAAAGAAGAAAGAAAAGAAAAGGAAAAGGAAGAAGAAAGAAAGAAAAGAAAAGGAAAAGGAAGAAGAAGAAAGAAAAAGAAAAAGGAAAAAGGAAGAAGAAGAAAGAAGAAGAAAGGAAAAAGGAAGAAGAAGAAAGAAAAAGAAAAAGGAAAAAGGAAGAAGAAGAAAGAAGAAGAAAGAAGAAGAAAGGAAAAAGGAAGAAGAAGAAAGAAAAAGAAAAAGGAAAAAGGAAGAAGAAGAAAGAAGAAGAAAGAAGAAGAAAGGAAAAAGGAAGAAGAAGAAAGAAAAAGAAAAAGGAAAAAGGAAGAAGAAGAAAAAGGAAAAAGGAAAAGGGAATTTTTTTCTTTTTTTTCTTTTTTTTGTTCTTTTTTATTTTAACTAGTTTTAGTTTAACAAGAACGGTAAATAACTTAAAACCCTAAACCCCAAAAACAAAAAAAACATGTAAAACCGTCAAAGAAAAACAAAAGGAAAAGGAAGAAGAAGAAAGAAGAAGAAAGAAGAAGAAAGGAAAAGGAAGAAGAAGAAAGAAAAGAAAAAGGAAAAGGAAGAAGAAGAAAAGGAAAAGGAAAAGGAATTTTTTTTCTTTTTTTTGTTCTTTTTTATTTTAACTAGTTTTAGTTTAACAAGAACGGTAAATAACTTAAAACCCTAAACCCCAAAAACAAAAAACAAATGTAAAACCGTCAAAGAAAAACAAAAAGGAAAAGGAAGAAGAAGAAAGAAGAAGAAAGAAGAAGAAAGGAAAAGGAAGAAGAAGAAAGAAAAGAAAAGGAAAAGGAAGAAGAAGAAAAGAAAAGGAAAGGAATTTTTTTTTTTTGTTCTTTAATTTTAACTAGTTTTAGTTTAACAAAACGGTAAACAACTTAAAACCCTAAACCCCAAAAAAAAAAACAACGGGGAAACCGCCAAAGAAAACCGCCAACTTAAAACCCTAAACCCTAAACCTCGCTTCGCCTTGCGCTCATCGATACACCTCTCCCACCCCTTCTCGCCTTTTTGCCACCGCCTTTTCGCCACCGCCACCGCCACCGCCTTCTTCACTTAATTAATTTGTTTTACTACATGTTTTCAGATCGATATAATGTCGACGATAGAGCTGACCGATTATGGACAACTATGATCCGGACGGTGAAGCACATATGTTCGGCATCATAAACGGCGATATTCAATATAAAGCGACCGGAGAAGAAGAAGATGATATTCTTCTTATCTCAACCTGACGTGAAGATGAAGGGCGCCACAAGAAGATGATGTCAAGAAACGCCGATAAACGATTTATCTTCAAATGGAAGTAGCAACCACCTCCGCGCCGAGGTATATATATACATTGAGCCTCCGTGATACAAACTAACTGATTTGAATAAATATGTGTACTAACGCTGCCATTTTTTTCTTATTTTAGCCTCGCGGATCGTCAAAACAATCGAGTACGCCGTCAAAGCGTGGCGCAACCAGACGATGAAACCAGAGAAACATGCACCATCCAGGTTGTCGACTTTGCAACCGCAAGGTCACCGAGCCCCGCAAGAACGCCACCAAGTTTATCAGCCAATGCGGAGCCATTGTTAGAGACAACGCTCGATCACCGCCCAGAGTGGAATGAGCCAAAGAAGGCACGAATTGATGGTTCTTTTGTCGATAAGAGAACAAAAAAGATTGCTTGACAAGCTTATGGAACATTTCGCTCTACCTCCGAATACAACAAATTCGATGAGGAGGGTAACAAGATTGAGGAAAACAAGGAGAGGAGGAGGAAAGTCAAACAGTTCGCTTTCATAAGATGGCCGACGATTCCGAAATTCAAGCAAAATCTAGCCCGTGACTTTGTCAAGCGTAACAAGACTCGGATTTCAGAGGACAATATGAGAAATGAAAGATGATTGGCCAATTTGTGAAGCAAAAGAAATCGGAGCAGTTCCTTCAAATATCGAAACAAAATAAGGAAAATGCGCTAAGAAGGAGTACAATCATGTTATGGGGCCAGGAGGGTATCGATTTGGGTGCCTAGGTTCGAGAAGATGGAGAACGAGCCGAGGGCGCGAGGAACTGGTCCAGCACGGAGGGATGGGACCCAAGGGCCAAAAGCTGGTGGTAATGCATGGGGAACGCCAACCCGGAGACAGGGGAGTGTGTTTACCAGGCAAATTAATTAAACCCACCCAAGCCCTTATTGACGCAATGAAGGCTGCTCAAGAGGGAAGATCAAGTTCAACAGAGAGAACGACGCCACGACAAAAGCTCGAATCCTGAACACGGAGGACGGTACGAGGCATGGGGCACATTCCGGAAAATAGGGTTCCCTGTAACGATGACCCGACGTTACATGGTCCGAAGAGAAAGATGGATCGGAAGCAGATGTTGTGGCGGTTGGCATCGAAATGGAAGTGATGAAGAAAACCATGAGTGTACTAGTAGCCGAAGAGATTCAGCTCTGGTGCAGATGAAGATCATCCAATGGATCTCGAAGCCAGAGAGCAGAGAAGCAGCGTGGCTTCCACGGAGGCCCCACCGCTGGTGTAGATGCACCGACGATCGAAATTATCGCACCGAGCCTCCGGTGGTCGAAATTACTGCACCGGAGCCTCCTCGCTACCCCTGCGGGATTTATATAAAGGAGATGAAAGAATGTCATCTCAGATATCCTATGGGGAACATATCCATGAAGGTAGCCATCGGCAAAGCTTTTACCATGTTTACTCGAGCACTCCACCACAACAACCCCATTAAAGATGGCTATGCTCGTGTCACGGTGGAGGACATAGTCAAAGGGTTTGAGGACCCGAGATTGAAATTGCTACACCAAGGGGAGAAAAGACTTGAAGATGTCAAGCGCCATTACATTCTATGGCAAAAGAAGTTTATCAAGTTTCAAAGCGAGGCGCCAAGGACAACAAGTCCACCCCCACGGTGGTGGTGGTGGCGGCGGTGGTGGTGGTGGTGGTGGTGGTGGCGGTTCACCTACACCTCCGCCACATCAGCCGACGCCGCCTCTACCACAACGCCCGCGGTGATCATCCGCCGCCTCTGCCTCGTCCGGGCGGGTGATGACGACGCCCCAATCCACCTATGGCAAAGAAGGAATAAGTCCTCGAGTATTAACCCGACCCTTATGTACCTAAGACCACAAAGGTACGGAGCCATCATCAAGCCTCTCCCACAAGGCCTTGGGAACGAGTGCCGAGGAAGTCGACGCGGCGCGATCGCTGATTTGGAGAAATGGAAGGCGGACTGCAAGAAGAAAAGAGAGCCCGAGCCCAAGCCAAGATATTCGATCAAGAAAAGAAGTGGGCTAAGTCATTTTGAGCACACCGCCCCAAGCCAAGAATCTCCCTAATGACTATGCACGAACTTAAAAGCAGGCACTCATGTTCAAGGAGAACAAAGAGCGGAGAAGGCCGAAGTATAAAAAGCGGAAACAAGTTGCCCAGCTCGGGGAACAAAGTAAACAATCGATTGCCCCGCTTATAGTGGAATCCTTCCGTCCGATGCCCCGAGATCATAAGCTGCGGCAAAGACAGGATTGACTGTAACGAAAAGCCAGAGAACAAGCGCCAACTTAGGTATTACTCTTCGTGAACTGTTAGGCCTTGATGAGTTGCCAGAGAGGAGGTAGTAATTACATATGTCAAGAATGGGCCTCTCGCCGAGCTCGCAGAGAAAAGGATCTACCCGACCAAATGAAACGCTCCGCTGAATTGGTACAAGGGTTACATAAAATTAAAAACGCCAAAGATTATATTTATGCGGAAGTTAGACATGAGCATCACTTCAAACATTACTATGTACAAGTTGAACTGAGTGAATTGTTCCAGCTTTTCAATCAAGCGAGCTCGACAAATCTATCATCGCCATACATTCTCGTAAGTGATTTATTAATTTCTACCCCATCTCGCTCATATTGCCTGCACTATATATATGTCCTAACTATATTGTTGTGTCCTCTATTATACATGCGTAATGAAGAAAAAGGAATGCAGAGTAAGGAACATCCATGATGTTGGGTTCATTGACCCACATCGTTAATGATGTTGTGTTGGAGCATTACCCCGACGACGCGGAGGCAGACCTGTGGCAGTTTTACAAAGCAGGAACTCAAAAGTGATATTCTATTTCCTTACCATTTTGGGTGAGTGTTTCGCCTTGAGCACATTCTCTTTGTTTACTCCATGCATGGTATGTGGTCGCTAATCGATGAGTTATGCATGACGACTGTGCATGTATCGTGTCCGCAGTTCCATCGATTCTCGCTAGTAATTAAAGTGAACACCTCGTAATGTCTCGCCCACGACTCTCCGGATAAGGATCCAAAGCTTTGGGCCGACATCGTAAAAATGCTGCATAATTATTTTCATTCATTTGCGCCTATATCGATCGGCCTATTTCGCTCATTTCCTAATATCAAGTAACTAATAACTCTCTTGTCCATTTAATTTTCTTTTGCCTCGTAGGGTTTGGAGACGGTTCAGAGATACAAAGGTCGGTGAATTCAAAAAGACCTAGAATTCAAAAGGGTAAAGACTAAGATCGGGATATTCAGCCACCGCTGACCAATCTATGTGCATACTTTGTTCAGGAGATGATCCGAGATACACCTCTCGAGCGGGTTGATCCGAGTGATACCAATGCTCAGAGGAATAACCTCCGTGGACGCTTAGTCCGTAAGCTCGCTCCGACCACTTCAAGAGGAACTAGCTGGATGGTTCTGCAGGAAGTCCTCCATCCTAAAGGAGAACACTATCACGAGGACTAAGAACTTTATATGGATTAAATCATGTATGGAAACTTGTTCAAAATTGTATATGGTCATCCGATGATATTGAATATATATTGTATATTCCTCTTGAATTTTTTTGGTTCTAATTTCAAATTTATTTGAAATTGTACATTCATATGCATGTATGTAGTACCGTGAGAATATATGAAACTCCTTCAAAATTAAAATAAAGCACAAAAGAAATAAAACAAAACAAATTAAACAGAAAACAGGTTTAGGGGGCTAAAACCCTAAACTCACGGGCGTGCTTTTAGTCGCGGTTGGCCGAAGAACCGCGACTAAAGGTCCTCCGCCTCGACGGTCCGCCTCGGCGCCACGTGACGGGCCTTTAGTCGCGGTTCAGAAGCAGCCGCGACTAAAGGTGGCGGGCTTTAGTCGCGCTTTTGTTGGTCGCGTCGCCAGCAGCGATTAATGGCCGCTAAGTAACCGCGCATCAAGGCTATTTTTCCACCAGTGATCCACTCCGTTGTCCATCGCGACCTGCACACACATACATACAACAGCACCGAGAATCAAGATCCAAAGGTGTATCCGCACCACCCACCTATCGAAGCATCGATTTCAAGAAACGCAAAAGCAACCCAAGGCCGATTTGCAGAACATAAATAAAATGTGGACAGTAGCATCATCACAATGAAATTTGTGTCCAGTTTAAATGGAGATGTAGAGCAACTAACATGTACGCAGAACATAAATAAAATGAGCAGACCAACATATAACTTGGCAACAAGTGTGCTCGAACTTTGATTGCCTAGAGATGACAAACGAAAGCATTAGACAAGCACTTGGCAAGAGCAAAATTGTTTTACTTTATACACACATACAAGATATTATGCACATCATGATTGTTGTACTTGGTAACAAACGACTGCAGATAATTAAAGAAAAACTTCAAAAGAATCAGGCATATGAAGTATATGCCCTGTTCCTCAGCCAACGAGTAAGCTAGAGCACA
>JAHHZJ010004203.1:0-11752 GCA_021437245.1 Aegilops speltoides | reverse complement strand
GCCCCAGTCGGGCGCCTCACCCCTAGGGTTTCAACCCTAGGCTAGGGTGGGCCTAGCGACCAGCCCACTATGGGCTGGTTCCTCCCACTTCAGCCCATGGGGCCCTCCGGATGGGTGGCCCCACCGGTGGACCCCCGGACCTTCTCGTGGTCCCGTACATACCAGACCTAAACTTTCCCGATGGCCAAATGCCACTTCCTATATATTATTCTTACCTCCGACCATTCCGAACTCCTCGTGACGTCCCGGATCTCATCCGGACTCAACAACATTCGGTATGCTGCATACTCATATTCATACAACCCTAGCGCCACCGAACCTTATGTGTAGACCCTACGGTTCGGGAGACACGCAGACATGACCGAGACGACTTCGGCAATAACCAATAGCGGATCAGATACCCATGTTGGCTCTACATGCTCCTCAATGATTTCATCGGTTGAACCACGATGTCGAGGATTCGATCAAAACCCAGATACAATTCCTTTGTCAACTCGACGTTATTTGCCCGAGACTCGATCGCCGGTATCCCAATACCTTGTTCACCGCTATCGCAAATCACTTTACTGCATCGTAATGCATGATCCCGTACAACACCTTGGTCACCTTGAGCTCATTATGATGATGCATTACCGAGTGGGCCCAGAGATACCTCTCCGCCATACAGAGTGACAAATCCTAGCCTCGATCCGTGTCAACCCAATGACACTTTCGGAGATACCGTAATGCACCTTTATAGTCACCCAGCTACGCCAGGACGCTTGATACACCCAAGGCACTCCTACGGTATCCGGAGTTACACGATCTCATGGTCGAAGGAAGAGATACTTGACATTGGCAAAGCTCTAGCAAACGAACTACACGATCTTTATGCTATGCTTAGGATTGTCTTGTCCATCACATCATTCTCCTAATGATGTGATCCCATTATCAACTACATCCAATGTCCATAGTCAGAAACCATGACTATCTGCTGATCACAACGAGCTAGTCAACTAGAGGCTCACTAGGGACATATTGTGGTCCATGTATTCACACGCGTATTACGATTTCCGGATAATACGCTTATAGCATGAATAAAAGACAATTATCATGAACAATGAAATATAATAATACTTTTATTATTGCCTCTAGGGCATATTTCCAACACTCCCACTTGCACTAGAGTCACCAATCTAGTTACATTGTGATGAATCGAACACCCATAGAGTTCTCGTGTTGATCATGTTTTGCACGCGAGAGAGGTTTAGTCAACGGATCACATTCGTGATCCGTATGTACTTTGCAAATCTCTATGTCCCCATCTTGAACATTTTCACGGATGGAGTTGAAACGACGCTTGATGTGCTCGGTCTTCTTGTGAAACCTGGCCCTTGGCAAGGGCAATAGCTCCAGGTTGTCACAAAAGAGTTTGATCGGCCCCGACGCATTGGGTATGACTCCTAGGTCGGTGATGAACTCCTTCACCCAAATCGCTTCATGCGCTGCCCCGAGGCTGCCATGTACTCGCTTCACACGAGATCCCGCCACGACGCTCTGGTACCGCACTAGCCATCGCTTCCACCATTCAACATATACACATATCCGGTTTGTGACTTAGAGTCATCAGATCCGAGTCGAAGCTAGCGCCGACGAACTCCCTTTATTTACGCAGCTCTTCGCCCTCCATAAACGAGAAACATGTCCTTTGTCCTTTCGTACTTCAGATATTCTTGACTGCCTAGTGTTCCTTGATTGCTTTGGTATCTTGCTACCAAACTTACGGCAAGGTTTACATCAGGCCTCGTACACAGTGATGGCATATATAATAGATTCTATGGCTCAAGGGGAGGGATGACACTCATCTCTTCATTATTTTTGTCCGTGGTCAGGATCGAGCCGAGCTCAATCTCACACCTTGTAACATAGGCAAGAACCCTTTCTTGGACTGATCCATTTTGAACCTTTTCAAAATCTTATCAAGGTATGTGCTTTGGGAAAGACCTATGAGGCATCTCGATCTGTCTCTATAGATCTTTATGCCTAATATATAAGTAGCTTCTCCAATGTCCTTCATTGAAAAACACTTATTCAAGTAGGCCTTGACGCTGTCCAGAAGTTCTATACTATTTCCCATCAAGATTATGTCATCTACATATAATATGAGAAATGCTACAGAGATCCCACTCACTTTCTTGTAAACGCAGGCTTCTCCATAAGTCTGCATAAACCCAAACGCTTTGATCATCTCATCAAAGCTTAATGTTTCTAACTCCGAGATGCTTGCACCAGCCCATAAATGGATCACCGAGCTTGCATACTTTGTTAGCTGCTTAGGATCGGTTAAAACCTTCCTCGCCTGATCATATACAAATTTTCCTTAAGATGCCCGTTATGGAATGCCGCTTTGACGCCCATCTGCCATATCTCATAATCATAGTATGCAGCAATTGCTAACATGATTCGGATGGACTTCACCATCGCCACGGAGAGAATGTCTCATCGTAGTCAATCCCTTGAACTTGTCGATAACCCTTAGCGACAAGTCGAACCTTATAAATGGTGACATTACCATCCGCATCCCGCCTTCTTCTTAAAAATCCATTTGTTTTATTGCGCCGCCGATCATCGGGCAAGTCTGCCAAAGTCCATACTTTGTTTTCATACATGGATTCTATCTCGGACTTCATGGCTTCAAGCCATTTGTTGGAACTGGGCCCGCCATCGCTTCTTCATAAGTCTTCAAGTTGTTCTCCGTTGTCTAACAACATGATTTCGGTGATAGGGTGCACACCACTCACGCGGAACGTGTCGTTGGGATTCTAACAGGTTCGGGTGAGGCAACTTGATCTCAAGCACCTTGATCATCATCATTGGTTTCCTCTTCGCCTAGTTGGTGTGCATCACAGAACATTTTCCCAGACCGCACCTAACTTTCCCTGCTCGAGAGGTAGTATTTCATCCAGTTCTACTTTCCTCCCACTTGCTTTTCTCGAGAGAAACTCTTTCCGTAGCATCCATTCTTGGCAACAAAGATCTTGGCTTTGATCTTAAGTAGAAGGTATACCCGACAGCTTCTTTAGCGTATCCTATGAAGAATGATTTTCCCGACTTGGGTTCGAACTTTCAGTTGAAGTTTCTTGACATAAGCATCGTGATCCCCAAAAATTTTAGAAACGCATACCTAGGTTTCTTCCCAAACCATAATTCATAACGGTGTCGTCTTAACGGATTTAGACGGTGCCCTATTTAAAGTGAATGTAGTTGCCTCTAGAGCGATCCTCAAAATGATAGCGATAAATTGGTAAGAGACATCATAGATCGCATTCATATCCAATAGAGTAGCATTATTTAATACTGGACACAACTGCTACGCCGAGGTGTCCTGGTGGCGGAGTTGTGAAACCATTCCACATTTCCTAAGTGTGTGCCAAATTCGTGACTTAAGTATTCTCCTCCACCATCTCATCGTAGGAACTTTATCTTTCGATCAATGCTGATTCTCTACCTCATTCTGAAATTCCTTTGAACTTTTCAAAGGTCTCAGATTTAGGTTTCATTAAGTAAACATACCCATATCTAATTAAGTCATCAATGAGAGTGAGAACATAATGATATCCTCCTCACAGCCTCAACACTCATTGGACCGCACACATCGGTATAATGATTTCCAACAAGTTGGTTACTCGCTTCCATTGTTCCGAGAACGGAGTCTTGGTCATTTTGCCCATGAGGCATGGTTCGCATGTGTCAAACGCATCTATAATCAAGAGACTCTAAAAGTCCATCAGCATGGAGCTTCTTCAGCGCCTGACACCAATGTGACCAAGGTGCAGGCCACAAGTATGTGGGACTATCGCTATCAACTTTACATCTTTGGCATCCACACTATGAACATGTGTAATATTACGCCGAGATTCATTAAGAATAAACCATTGACCATCTGAGAGCGACCACAAAACATATCTCTCATATAAATCGAATCAACCATTATTCTCGTGCTTAAATGAGTAGCCATGTCGTATTAAACGAGATCCGTGATATAATGTCTATGCTCAAACTTGGCACTAAATAACAATTATTAAGGTTCAAACTAATCCCAGAGGTAAATGTAGAGGCAAGCGTGCCAGACGGCCATCATCACATCGACTCGAACCATTCCCGGACGACAGATCGTCACTCTCGTCCTTCGCGCCACCATTTATTCCGTAGCTCCCCGCCAGATACAAATATGAGCAACGCAGACCGTATCAAATACCATGGAGTTACTAGTTAGTAATCGTAAGGTACACATCAATTACATGTATATCAAATATACCTTTGGTGTTGCTTACCTTCTCATCCGCTAAGTATTTGGGCCGCTCCATTTCTAGTGACCCTTCCTTGCAATAAAAGCACTCGCCTCGTGCTTGGGTCCATTCTTTGACTTCTTCCCAAATCGGTTTACTCATGCGAAGCAACATCCTGTTGCCATTCTTCTTGAAGTTCTTCTTGCCTTGCCCTTCTTGGAACTTAGTGGTCTTATTGACCATTAACACTTGATGTTCTTTCTGATTTCAGTCCCGCTGATTTCAGCATCGAGAACACTTCAGAATGGTCTTCACGATCCCCGCGATAAACAGGTTCATCACAAAGCTCTTGTAGCTTGGTAGGAGCGACCGGAGGATTCTGCGCTGACCGCCTATCTCGAGGTTAATGTTTACCGTCATACGTTGTATAAAACTGCACATCTTCGTGATGTGCTCACGACGTAACTGTTTTCCTCCATCTTACAAATCAGAGAACCTGTTGGAGACATCATATCTTCTCGACTCCGGCATGAGCTTGGAAAACTAGTTTCAGCTCTTCTAATATCTCATATGCTCCGTGATGCTCAAAACGCTTTTGGAGCCCCTGCCTAAGTCGAAGCATGCCGCACCGAACGAGGGAGTAATCATCAAGACGAAGCCATGCTGCTCATAACGCCTTGGTTCTTCCGACGGAGCTGCCACCTAGCTGTCCTTCTAGGACATATTGCTTCCTCGGCAGCTATGAGGATGATCTCGTGTTCTGACTCCATTCAGTAGAGAAGGCGCCATCATCTCAAATTTTTGCTTTTCTAGGAACGCGCGAAGTTCATGTTGATATTAGCGCTGGCCATTTGATCTACAAGGCATATTTGCAAAGGTTTTAGACTAAGTTCATGATAATTAAGTTCTAATCAAATTATGAACTCCCACTCAGATTAGACATCCCTCTAGTCATCTAAGTGTTATGACGATCCGAATCGACTAGCCCGTGGTCCCATCATCACGCGAGACGGACTAGTCATGGTCTGCAGAACATCTGACAAGTTGATCAGATCTTCCATATCGACTCTCGTGTTCATTCTTTCTACCTCCGTGTTCCGAGGCCATGTCTCGCATATGCTAGGCCTCGGTTAAGTTAACCCTAAGTGTTTTCGCTGTGTAAACCTGTCTCTACAATCCGCCAGATGTGAACGTAAGGATCTATCACACCCATCATCACGTGGTGCTTCAAACGACTTAACTGTAGCAACGGTGCATGCTTAGGGAGAACACTTCTTGAAATTTTAGTAAGGGATCATCTTATTTACTACCGTCAGTCTAAGTAAAAACAAGATGCATAAACATAATAAACATCACATGCAATTATATAGTTGTGACATGATATGGCCAATATCATATAGCTCCATTGATCTCCATCTTCTGGCTCCATGATCATCTTGTCACCGGCTTGACACCATGATCTCCATCATCATGATCTCCATCATCGCGCTTTCATGAAGGTTGTCACGCCAACGCACTACTTTACTTCTATGGCTTAACGCGTTTAGCAATAAAGTAAAGTAGCTTATATGGCGTTCTTCAATACACACGCAGGTCATACAAAAAATAAAGACAACCTTTATGGTTTCGTTGGGTTGTCATACTCATCGACATGCAAGTCGTGAATCTTATTACAAGAACATGATCTCATACATCACAATTCATCATTCATCACAACTTCCGCCATATCACATCTCATGATCAATTGCTGCAAAACAAGTTAGACGCCCTCTAATTGTTGTCAGCATCTTTTACGTGGCTGCGAATTGCCCTAGCAAGAACGCTTTTCTTACCTACTAATGAATCACAACGTGATTTTGTCAACTTCTCATTTACCCTTCATAAGGGCCTCGTTCATCGAATCCGCCCAACCAAAGTGGAGAGACAGATACCGCCAAACACCTTATGCAACTAGTGTATGTCAATCGGTGGAACTGTCTCCACGAATTAATGCACGTAAGGTTGGTCCGGCCGCCTATCCCACAATACCGCTGAAGCAAGAAAAAGACTAGTAGAGGCAAGCAAGTTGACAAGATCCACGCCCACAACAAAATTGTGTTCTACTCTGCATTAGGTAACTACGATAGACCTAGCTCATGACACTACCTGTCAGGGGAACGCGAGAAAATTAATATTTTTCCTACTGCCTCACCAAGATCCATCTATGAGTTAATCTAAGCAACGAAGTCAGGGAGTGAGTTTGTATCTACATACCACTTGTAGATCGCCGGCGGTAGCTTGAAGGGGGATGGTGATGATGGATTCAGACGACGGATTCAAATCACCGATGTCCAAGTGTCAACGGACAGCACTCTCCGCTGCTCAACACATCGTGCATTTGATGGGAGACGCTTCCTCCTTCTTGATCCAGCAAGGGGAAAGGAGAGGTTGATCATGATCCAGCAGAAGACGACATGGTGGTGGTGGATGCAGCAGAACTCCAAGCAGGCTTCGCCAAGCCGCCACGGGAGGAGGACGAGGTGTAGCAGAGAGGAGGCGCACACATGTACGGCTGCCCTCCCCACGCCTCCTTTATATAGGCTCTGGCGCCTGCCTGGAGATTGACCTGGTTGGTGAGGTTTCAAGGGGTGGAGTGCCCCCTGCTGGTGGGCGCTTCCACCCCTAGGGTTTCAACCCTAGGCGAGTAAAGGCTTAGGGCGCACCAGCCCACTATGGGCTTGCTCCTCCCACGCCAGCCCATGGGGCTCCTCCAGATGGGAGGCCCCACTGTGGGACTCCCCGACCCTTCCCAAGTGGTCCCGCTTACATTACCGAGACCTTAAACTTTCCCATATGGCCGAAATGCCACTTCCTATATATTATTCTTTACATCCGACTCATTCGAAACTCCTCGTGACGCCCCGGATCTCATCCGATCTAACAACAACATGCGTATGCTGCCACCATATTCATATACAACCCTAGCCACCGAACCTTATGTTGACCTCACGGTTCGGGAGACACGCAGACATGACCGAGACGACTTTCGGCAATAACCAACAAGGGATCCGGATACCCATGTTGGCTCCTACATGCTCCTCGATGATTTCATCGGTTGAACCACGGCGTCGAGGATTCGATCAAAACCCTCAGATACAATTCCCTTTGTCAATCGGTATCAGCATTTGCCCGAGACTCGATCGCCGGTATCCCAATACCTTGTTCAGCCTCAGCACGCAAGTCACTTTACTCGCATCTAGAATGCATGATCCCGTACAACACCTTGGTCACCTGAGCTCATTATGATGATGCATTACCGAAAGTGGGCCCAAAGATACCTCTCCGCCACACGGAGTGACAAATCCCAGCCTCGATCCGTGTCAACCCAATAGACACTTTCGGAGATACCTGTAATGCACCTTTACGCCAGACGCTTGATACACCCAAGGCTCTCCTACGTATCCGGAGTTACACGATCTCATGGTCGAAGGAAGAGATACTTGACATTGGCAAAGCTCTAGCAAACGAACTACACGATCTTTATGCTATGCTTAGGATTGTCTTGTCCATCACATCATTCTCCTAATGATGTGATCCCATTATCAACGACATCCAATGTCCATAGTCAGAAACCATGACTATCATTGATCACAACGAGCTAGTCAACTAGAGGCTCACTAGGGACATATTGTGGTCTATCTATTCACACGTATTACGATTCCGGATAATACAGTTATAGCATGAATAAAAGACAATTATCATGAACAATGAAATATAATAATACTTTTCTTATTGCCTCTAGGGCATATTTCCAACAAAGGGTTTCGCACTCCTACAATAATCTCTTCGCTTGTTCTTCACTATTAGTGGAGTTACTCTTTGTTTCACGCTGAGGGATTGTTATATGATCTAATTATGTTATCCTTGTTGAGAGAACTTGCACTAGTGAAAGTATGAACCCTAGGGCTTGTTTCAAGCATTGCAATACCGCTTACCACTTATATTACTTGTTACCTTGCTATTTTTATAATTCCAGATTACAAAAACCTTTATCTACCATTCATATTGCACTTGTATCACCATCTCTTCAACCGAATCTAGGGCACCTATACAATTTACCATTGTATTGGGTATGTTGGGGACACAAGAGACCTGCTTTGTTATTTGGCTGCAGTGGTTGTTTGAGAGAGATCATCTTCATCCTACGTCCCCACACGGATTGATAAACCTTAGGCCATGCACTTGAGGGAAATTTGCTACGCCCCTACAAACCTCTCGACTTGGAGGCCCAACAACGCCTTCACAAGAAGAAGGTTGTGTAGTAGACATCGTAGCTTAGACACGATTTTATTGTTGCCACCAAGGGTAAAAATATGGGGTTTTCATCATATTGCTTGAGTTTATCCTCTACATCATGTCATCTTGCTTAAGCAGCATTCGTGAAGGAAATATGCCCTAGAGGCAATAATAAAGTTATTATTTATTTCCTCATATCATGATAAATGTTTATTATTCATGCTAGAATTGTATTAACCGAAACATGATACATGTGAATACATAGACAAACATATAGTCACTAGTATGCCTCTACTTGACTAGCTCATTAATCAAAGATGGTTATGTTTCCTAACCATAGACATGTGTTGTCATTTGATTAATGGGATCACATCATTAGGAGAATGATATGATTGACATGACCCATCCCTGTAGCTTAGCACTTGATCGCTTAGTATTCTCGCTATTGCTTCCTTCATGACTTATACATGTTCCTATAACTATGAGAATTGTGTAACTCTGCCATCGAGGAACACTTTGGTACTACCAAACATCACAACGAATCGGGTGATTATAAAGGAGTACTACTATGTGTCTCCGAAGGTACATGTTGAGTTAGCATAATTCGAGATTAGGATTTGTCACTCCGATTGCTCTGGAGAGGTATCTCCGGCCCTCTCGGTAATGCTCATCACCTAAGCTCTTGCAAGCATATAACTAATGAGTTAGTTATGAGATGACGATGTTGGGTAATGTAGGATCGAAAGTATGTCTAGAGGGGGGTGATTAGACTACTTGACAATATAAAAATTCTGCCTTTTGACAAAGAACAGTTTTTAGTGATTCACAATTATGATCAAGTCAAGCATCACCCTACACATGCAATTCTAGAGTATAGGCAGGAAAGTAAATTGCACATGTAGTAAAGAGAGGTGGAGAAGAGCAAACACAATTTTGGAGACGCGGTGATTTTTCTCGTGGTTCCGATAGGTGGTGCTATCGCATTCCACGCTGATGGAGACTTCAACCCACTGGAGGGTAACGGCCATGGAGTCCACAGAGGGCTCCACCCACGAAGGGTCCACGAAGAAGCAACCTTGTCTATTCCATCATGGCCTACGCCCACGGAGGACTAGCCTTACTCGGGTAGATCTTCACGAGTAGGCGATCTCCTTGCCCTTACAAACTTCTTGGTTCAACTCCACATCTCGACGGAGGCTCCCAAGCGACACCTAACCAATCTAGGAGGCACCACCTCCAAAAGGTAATAGATGTTGTTGATGATGATGAACTCCTTGCTCTTGTGCTTCAAATGATAATCTCCCCAACACTCAACTCTCCTCACCGATTTGGCTGTGGTGGAAGAAAGGATTGAGTGGAAAGCAACTTGGGAAGGCTAGAGATCAAGCTTCATATGGTGGGAGTGGAGCAACTTGATCTCAACACAAGGGTAGGTAGTTCTTCTCGTAAATGTAAGGTAGGAGTGGTAGTTCTTTCTGATGGCTCTTCCACTAATGAAGAGGGGTGGAGGGTATTTATAGCCTCCACACAAAATCCAACTGCTACACACATTTGAGCAATCTCGTGGGACCGGTGGACAACTCGGTGAGACCGAAAGTTCAAATAATGTGAACGTTGGGATTTTCGTGGACCGAAAATACAATCTCGCTTAGTCCGATTCGCAAAGACAAGAGCTTGCCAATTCTGGTGGACTGATTTCATCATCTCGGTGACACCGATTTGATGAGTAGTTACGGCTTGGCAACTCAAGTTTCGTGAGACCGAGTTCAATCGGAAAATACGAAGTTTCCTAGGGTTTGGCTTATGGCTGAGGTGGTTCATCTCGGTGACTGAGTTTGGAAAATCGGTGGGACCGAGACTACTTATGAGTGTATATGGCAATGGAAAGTTGCGATAGTTTAGGAGATGTATCACTAAGCACTTGAGCAACCAGATCATCATCATAACCTCATCCCTTTAATAGTATTGGCTTTTCCTATGGACTCAATGTGATCTTGGATCACTAAACCAAAAATGGAGTCTTGAGCTTTTGCCAATGCTTGCCTTAGCATTTTGAGGGGTCCACTTCTTCAGCCCTGCCATACCCATATCAATCGAACTCACTCGAAAAGATTTTCAAGTAACTATTAGTTCAATGATATATATGTTGTTATTAATTTCCAAAACCACCCGGGATTAGTTGCACTTTCAATCTCCCCTTTTGGTAATTGATGACAACATATAGATCAAAGCTCGACAAAGGATATAATCAATGAATAATATCATCGCTTTGAGAAGTATGTGATAAGTAAGAGCTCCCCTAAATTTGTGCATTATTTAAGATTTATGCTTGAATGCAAATGCACAATCGATTAGGATCATGGGTCACTCTTCCATGTCACATACATCTTGGTGGAGCGCATCAAATGATAAGAATGAATAGCATGCACCCAATCACCAAGACATGAGTAAATGGTCATACAAGATAGGAATGGCATATGATAAGCATTAAGCACACATTAAAGCATAGTACCACCAAGCACTCATTAAGGCATAATCAAACGTAGTATCAAACACACCAATGTCTCGAAACCAAAAGTATCTCAAAGAAACCGCAAAAGAACAAAAGAGCAAAAGCGACAACAGACTCTCTCTCGAAGTCCTATGTTCTATACACTTTTCCCTTTGGCAACAAGTTACCAAAAGTTCAAAAGCATAGAGCTAATGGCCATCGGGACTCGCTCGGCTCCCTCTGGGTTGATGTCGAGGGACATGACAAGATCGCAAGACTTCACGATGTCCTGCGGAGGAGTGGTCACCGAGCGGAGCTGAGTAGAGTAATCGCTGAACTGTGGAGGTGCCAAGTGTAGTCCCGTGTCACCATCGAATAGCACTGATCGGGGTCCTGTGGGAACCGGAGCAGTTGATAAGCATCCGACTAAGTCATCCCGCATCTCACGATAAGCTCTTCCTTCCCGCCTTCCTCAATGTTAAGCTTGTTGACCACTTGTACTTCAAACCCACGCCCGAGTGTGGATCTTGTCCTCAACAACCTTCTAAGCTCTCCCGAGACGATAATGCTGGCCAGCGTTGTTCAACTTTTGGGTAGCTTCAAGTATATGCTCCGCTTTTGGTTTAGCGCGCCGCCGCTTTTGTCCCTTTGGCTTGGCAGCTTCGATCTTGGCTTGACCTTCAACAGATTGGATCCTCCTCATCCATCACAACAACAT
>JAHHZJ010004199.1:0-40528 GCA_021437245.1 Aegilops speltoides | reverse complement strand
AAAAGTGTCCACCATGGACTTAAGATTACAACTCGATCCAATAAAAGTTTCAAGAACAGAGTTGTAACTTAACAAAACGCCCATAGTATAAACCCAAGATGAAGATTAACTCAGATTTCTCCCTTTGTCATTAGATGACCAAAAGGATCGAAATTGAGGACTAACGCCTCAAGATATTCGTTGATGGAGGAACGCCATTTCGGGTTGTTTGTCAGTAGGGCCGCCGCAGTGTCGTCAAATCTTCATATTCACCGCCACGCGATGAAGAATAAGAGCTGGCCACCGATCAAACTTTGACTTTCTTGAATTTCTTCGAGGTGGTGCGATCAATAAAGCTTCCTCAAGACCCATAGTCTTCGCCCCGCTGAATATACATGATTAAGAACAGCCCAAAGGTTGAGGGTTTCATGAAGGTAGTAACGGTTTTTCTTCACGCATTATGCGTTGAGGTCATGTTGTGAAGAATTGCAGCAAATTGGCGCTTCACCCATTTCTGATTTCGCTCAACCTTCCGATGAAGACCGAGGAGTAACTCACGATCGCATCACCTCGGTGCGCTTGTTTGAGGCTGTTGATGGTTGAGGTATTTTGCGTTGTCATGCTGCGTAATCGCCACAGGAGTAAGATGCAGCCTTAAATTGACCATCCAATGGACGCAGTGCTTTCATCAATTATAGTGCCGCCTTGCCCTTATCATCGATGATGAAACCGGTCGCTGAGGACTTCAATGGCGCAAGTAGCTGCCATGATTCAGAGTGTCACTTTGTAGTTCAAAGGAAGATCTTGCCCTATGAATATCATGATCCAAGGCATATGGCTTCAAATTCAAAAGGTGACATTACAACATTTGCCGAGTCCTCATGAAGAAATCATGGAAATTGACAGAACGCCATGAATGATATTGAAAAGCATGTTCTTCATGATGCCACTACATCTTCTTCATTTGAGTCGGGCCTTTATGGGACTCCATTGTCTTCGCAAGATTCTATAAACAGTCGAGGCAATACAACAGATCCTTGACGAGGAATTTGGTTCGAGGGGTTTGACCGCTTCAGTTTCATAAGCACTTGCATAAAGTGATCAAACACAGTCATTGTAGATGCAACGTGATTCATGGGGAGGATCAAGAGGAAGGACACGGCAATTTCGTTGTGGTGCCTTGTATTGAGTATTCTCCGTCATCCAATCCAATACCCATGAGTTGATATCTTCGATCTCCGTGATGTGGTGGCATAGAATCAAGATGAGTTCTTCATTCCAAATAATATCAGCGAAATTCAGCAGCCCCGCATCGTGAAGAACACGGAATCGGGCTCAAGCACGTAGTGATTCCATATCCACATGAGGAATATGCTCATGGTCGAAGATCTTGTCCTTGTCAAATAGCACCGAGGAATAGAAGTTTGCTTGTGTTGGAGTCCGGCGCTTTTCCTCATTTGAGCAGAAATATATGGATTATAAGCAAGGAAGAACACGTGCTCGTAAAAAGAAGTCTTCGGCCTTGAATTTTGCTTGCTTGAGAACGGATTCTTTGGCTTGGGCAGAGGAATATCTCGGATTTGCAAGACAACCTCAGAATCGCGATCTCGTGTTCTTCAGTCGAGGAATTCTGGTTCCCTCTGTGCAGTTTGAGGATCAAGAAGGGTTCTTCAGCTTAGTGGCTGGAATTTCTTCATTGATGATGAAGTGGGATGAGTTTCTTCAGAGCCCATTTGAACAGCTTGTAGTCGAGAGGAACTTGTTGAAGCGGAGGAAGAGGGAGTATTGGGATGTCGATTTTCCCAAAAGTCATCGCTCATCCCGTGTAGTGCACCCAATATCCACGCTTCGTTTCTTTTTTCAATTTCTCAACACCGCCTCTTCACGTGAACCGAGGCACGGTGAGGAAACAACTGGCTGAAGGGAAAGCTCCACTTCAATTTCTTCATCAAGTGTTCCGAGGTAGCAACAGATTGATTTTCTTCATCGATCCGCTTGGGATCTTGTAATCTTCCCATAAGGAACAATCTCCTTGACGATATGGAGGAAATGGGAATGGCATCAATAGGATTTTCAATCGAGCTGGTCATTGGTTTCATTTTCTTCAAGCAAGAATTTGACACACCGATGCCTTCCTTCTTCTTCATCGCAGCTTGTTCTCAGGCTTTTGTCTTTCACTTAAGGCGTAAGGAAGAATTGAGTTGGGTGGCAGGAGGAGCCGAGGATTGTGGTAGCTTTCAAAGAATCGGTGCGTTCTCTGCTTTCAGATTCTTCAGCCACTCACTAGTGGATGCCCGGGAATTTCTTCAAGAGTGAATGGAGTCATCAGCCCCGAACTTAGTTTCATCAAGACCGAAAGTCATCGAAGGTGAAGTTTTTCAAAGAGCCGCAGAGTCTTCACCGAGGATTTTCTTGTTATGGAGCCAACATGACATTTTCTTCGCCGATTGAAATCTCACCTTGGCTCCTTGCCATTCAGCATTGTAAGATTCAAATCCTTGCCGAGGGCTTGATTTCAGATTGAGCTTTGAGAAGTTCTTCAGAGTCAAGTTGACTAAGTTCTTCCTCGTAAGCTTCTCCTTTTTGGCTTTTTGCCTTCTTCAATTCACAACTTTTCAAGTTCCATTTCTTCGGATGAAATGGTTACATATTGACTTTGACCAGAGTCGCGGCGATCCCAGATAGGAGTATTTGGATCCCGATGCCATAGGTCAATGAAGTCAAGGATCTTTGATCCAAAAAGAGGCACACTAGTTCTTTTGGCTCTAGCGCCTTGGTCACGGCTCGGATTTCTTCAAGTTCTTCATCGAGGCTTCATCATCGTAAGGCACATTGAATGCAACCTGCTTTTCTTTGACTTGGCCGAGGACCCCGCCTAGCCGTTGCTTTTGTCTTCACAGAGGGGGCCTCGTTGAGGACATTGGTACCGAGGAACTTGCCGAGACACCGTAGCAATTGAGAAACCCCGAGTCCTTTGACAAGTAGCCGATGCCACGGTGTTGAGGACTTGAGGAGCTGTTGAGTATTTTGAATGAACAGAAAAGCTGAGGAATTTGCCGTGAGGGCGCTGGCCGAGGAACTGGGCCGTGAGGGCGCCGACGGTGAAGCACTTGGCTTTAAGCAGTTCTTCGATTGATTTCTCGGCTTGACCGAGGGCTCACCAAAGAGCAAGCAGAATCCCTCATTGAATTTCCTCACCGATCCTTGGCCTGTTTTGCTAATTTGGCTTGACGCCTGGACCATTCTTCGAAAGTCTTCACCACCTTGATGCTAGTGGGATCAGCGACTTGGCCAGTGCTGGGAGCCCTTGGGCATGGAGGGTTTAAAGCAATTTCCTCATGTACTTGGGAGTGACATAGCGTATTCCTCCATTCTCGTGCCCATCTTCTTTCTATCCTCAGACAAGACTTTGCGCTGATTTTTGGTCTCCTTACCAAACTTGGATTCATCAAAGGAGGTCTTTGTATATTTCCTCAGAATTTCAAAGGCAGTCATGACTTCTTCTTTCCTCCTTCGGGTCTCTTGCCTTCTACCATTTTCTTCGTGAGGAATTTGAACAATAGAGCACTCAAGAAGTATGCGTTTTCTTCGAGGAACCGCAAATGAGTTAAGTTGATGAGAACCTAGTGATTCAAAGAATGACATGAGTACCTGTGAACAGAGTGTAGGTGCGAGGAATTTGAGAGGTCAATATGCCTCGTAAGATTTTTCAAAAGGAACAAGTTTTGAGGAATTTTGACCGCTTGAGCCTTGAGGAATTTCACTAATGTTTCGCCTTAGGTTCCAGAGTTTGCAATTGAAAATCCGCACAATTGAGGAATCTTGAAGAAATGAATGCTTAAGAGATAAATCAAGAGCATATAGTGTGAGGTGTTCATATGTGAAGATTTGAAGAGCAAAACACCT
Organism: Aegilops speltoides; assembly: GCA_021437245.1. Classification (NCBI taxonomy): domain Eukaryota; kingdom Viridiplantae; phylum Streptophyta; class Magnoliopsida; order Poales; family Poaceae; genus Aegilops; species Aegilops speltoides. The sequence goes on along the minus strand of JAHHZJ010004199.1, from coordinate 36,643 downwards.
TTGAAGATTTTCGTAAAGATTTGAGAATCAACGCAGTAACAAAAGTGACTTTTAATTACCCGAATCAAGAACACGATTTAACAGGAGGAATCAGAAGCAAGTTCCACGTTAGATCTCCCACGCCTCTAACTTGGCAGAGGGAGACGGCACGGCGGCGCGAGTGAAGATTTCCGCGATCGCGCGAGTACGACGGGCGATGAGGTCGAGGCAAAAGCTTTTCTCACCGGGCGATGGAGAAGGCGGCGCTTAGGGTTTGAGGAGAGCTCGAGCGAGAGACAACGACGAGCGGAGTAAATGAAGTGAGGAGGGTAGAGGGTATTTATAGCCACGGTGAAAAACTGTTCACCAAGATTTTGGGACTTAACGTGTCCCGCCTTTCTCCTTCACGCGAATGTGTCACCCACGCATCGTGCGTATGAGATTGTGTAAGATCGCGTGATTAAACTAATACATCGTGGGATGCGGAGCGTTTGAGCGTAAAACCGAAAACTGGATAAGATTTGTTTAAAAGTTCCGTCGCAATTACTTCAGTCAAGGACCAAAGTGAAGACTTTGAACCAGTTTCAATCGTAACGCACATGAAGAATTTGTGAATAGATTGGATTGAGTATAGATAGAGGAAGGGTCCATCACATTCACTTAGCGTAAATCGCAACTTGAAGAAATAGCAATAAGTGAATGTCCGAGAGGACATAAACTCATATATATATATATATATATATATATATATATATATATATATATATGTATGTATGTATATAGCCAATGAAGAAAAACGATGGAAACATTGAAGATTTTGCAAAGTTGAAGAATTTGAAAAACTGAGGAATTTCAAAAATGAGGAAAACTCAAATTGAAGATTTTCAACTTTTGTGGTGGCGTAGCCCACCGTATAAGAATGATGATTTCAGAACCGCATAATTGTCGAGGGTTCTAGAGTCAAATTCTTCATTAATTTCTTCACACTTAGAGTGTTATTCTTCATTGATTGAAGAAAACGCTTCTTCATGTGTTGCACATCTAAGTCATCAATTATGCATAAGGGTTAGGATGTGTGTCCTTTCAAAGAACATTCAAGATTCTAAGATATTTAGCTCACACGCAACTTGCTAAATCTCTTCTCATCCAAGGGCTTGGTGAAGATATCAGCTAGCTGTTCTTCACCACATGCTCGATGGAGATATCGCCTTCAAAGACATGATCACGAAGAAAATGATGACGAACTGGATGTGCTTAGTCTTCGAAGTGCTGAACTGGGTTGTGAGCAATCTTGATGGCACTCTCATTGTCGCAGAGGAGAGGCACATTCTTCACATTGACGCCTATAGTCCTTGAGGGTTTGCTTCATCCAAAGCAGCTTGAGTACAAGATGAGCCAAGAAAGAATGTATTCAGCTTCAAGAAGAGATGGATACGCAGCTCTGCTTTCTTCGAGGACCAATAGACCAAAGATCGTCCGAGGAAATGACAAGTGCTAGATGTTGACTTGCGGTCCACACGATCACCAAAGATAGTCGTAGTCTAATATCCAATGAGATCAAAAGCGAGCCCTTGGGGTACCATAGTCCTAGTGTTGGTGTGTGAGCTAGATATCAAGAATATGCTTCACAGCCTTATGGTGTGATTCTTCAAGCAGCTTGAAATCGAGCACACATGCAAACACTAAGCATTATATCCGCCTAGATGCACATAAGTACAATAAAGAACCAATCATGGAGCGTATACCTTGTGATCGAAATCAATACCATTTTCATCAAGGCATAGATGGCCATTTGTGGGTATAGGAATTTTGACGCTTTTGCAATCTTTGCATGCCGAATTTTCTCAAGACATCTTTGAGGTATTTCTCCGAGGTATGAATATGCCATTGCGCACGATTTAATTTGAAGACCTAAGAAGAATTTCAACTCTCCCATCATAGACATTTGATATTCTTCACTCATCATATAGGCAAATTCATCACTATATCGCTTGGTTAGTACAGCCAAAGATAATATCATCAACATATATTTGGAACACAAACAGTTCACCATCATATGATTTAGTAAATAGAGTAGGGTCGAGTGAACTGGTGTGAAGCCATTCTTCACAAAGAATTCCTTCAATGTGTCGCACACGCCTGTGGTGCTTGCTTGAGGCCATAGAGAGCCTTATTGAGTCTCAAGACTTTGTCGATTCTTGGGATCTTCAAAACCTGGGGTTGAGCAACATATACTTCTTCCTCAAGCTTACCATTGAGGAATGCACTTTTCACATCCATTTGATATAAGATGATATCATGATGGTTAGCATAGGCAAGTAAATGCAATAGCCTCAAGTCTAGCAACAGTGCAAAAGTTTCATCAAATCAATTCCTTCAACCTCGTGTAGCCTTGAGCTACTAGTCGCGCCTTATTCCTCACCACAAGGCCATTTTCATCTTGCTTGTTGGCAGATCCACTTTGTGCCAATGATATTATGCTATGAGATCTGGCGATTGACCAATTCCTAGACATTGTTCAACTCTGAACTCGATGTAATTCTTCTTGCATAGCCTCAGATCCATCCTGCCCGTAAAAGCTTAATCTACCTTAGTGGGCTCGAGATAGACACAAAAGCATAGTGCCCACAAAAGTTAGATAAGTGTGAGGCTTTTGAGCGAGTGAGAGGACCAGTGCGCTAATGTCATCGATGATCTTCCACTTGCACTTCTTTTGCAACGCGGATGAGTTAGTAGTCGACGAGGATTTTGATCAAGATTTTCTTCAACACCATTTTCCTCATCATGTTCTTTAGGTTCATCAACTCGACGCTCTTCATGAATAGGAATGAATTCTTCACAGATTCTTCAAGAGGGAATGACATCCTTAGTTGCCTTGAGCTTCATAGCATCCTCGAGCTGGTTCATCAAACACGTAAGGTAGGTGCCCTTTGCAGCCATTAGTTTTCATCGAACCGCCATCTACAAGGTCAACAATCTTGTGAAGAACCATGTTGAAGACTCCCTAAGGTATTCGGTCTTTATGAAAACGGGCCAACAACGCTTCTTGATAATAAGCCTCGTGTCCTCGGTACGCGAAATTTCGACGCGGCCCATGCTAAACGCCAAAGCCTCCTCCTCGTTATAACAAGAAACAGGGATGTGTATCAACAAGAGAAGAAAAGGTTTACAGGTATCTTAATCTGAAAAGAATCCTTGTCACGGGTCTCATCGACGCTCCTCGCTACAGGTTCCAAGCAGCCGTGATCCTCGATGGGTGTAGCACGGTGTTCATCAGAAACAAAGGAACTTAGTTGAAAAAGGTTGTGCAAAATGTACGTTATATTAAATAAACAAAGTATGATTCAAAAATGAATAAAATTGAGCTTTATTGTCTTTGTTGTGTATGCGCCGAGCCCTTGTACTGTATGCGGCTAGTAAGCCCTTAGATGTTTATGCTGACTGCCTAGTTGCGTCCGGGTCCTGAACGACCTGTTTATGCTTTGATTGGTGAAGCGGTTTAGTGTGTGGCTGTCAAGGCAATACACAATCTTCCGCGCTAGAGGAACGCTTGGTGTTTCCTTTAGGAGATGATGCCTCACGGACCGGCATTTTAAGTGTAAGGGATGCATAATGCGTATTGCGTTAAAGCGGCAAAGCTTTCGGCCCCAAGAGTGCTTGGTAGCTACTTGTGAATGGGGCAAGGTGGAAGGTTAACTTTTCGCGCGGTTGTCAGTGAGCCGTAACACAACTTCTAGCAGAGAGAGCCAATGGGCATATGTGCCTGCATTACCCCTGAAAGGAAGTGTTGCTATGGCTAATTTTGGGTCTATCCTCATTTTGATTGTGCTGATATAGTAGGTTTAGATCACCGGCCCCATTAGGACTTGTGTAAATTGGAGTCCGCCGATTATCGGATCTAATATCAAGGCAGTCCATCCTCATTCCGGATACTTCTAGAGTAATCCCGATGGTCAAGGTGATTAGTTTTAACAACCAGCATGGACTCTGGATAGGTCAGATGGCGGTATCTCACGGCCATTCTATTTTTTCCTTTGTCATGTATAGTGAGTTTACTGCTTGAATTTTGGGAAATTCTTTTGTTTTCCTGCTCAGGGGTTGGGCTTCCCTCGCTTGGTGTGTCGAGCCCCTTGTGTTCGGGCGTTGAGTTTGTCGATCGCTTGAAGACCGAACAATCTCTGGGTATGGTTTGCGTGCTTCCCGAGTGCTGTGGATTTGGCATATCTTGTCCAAGATTTTGTTTGCTAGATAGCTCGTCCCCGTTATCCTTAAGGGCAGTTTTTTATGATTCCGCCGTGAGCTTTTGAATCGCTGGCTGCCGTGGTTTTTCGGCCTGCTTCCTTGGTCCGCGCGCGTCCTGCTGTGTTATGTGTTTCGCTTCCATCCCGACTTCGATGTACTTGGGTCAGCTGGTACTACATCTTGCCACCAGCTATCCTCTCCAAAAGCGGGTCATGAGGCTTGTTAATGCGCCCATTGTTCTTGCTTTTCTTGGTCGAGGTGTCCGCGAGCCATTCATCTCTCGGATTGTGTTTGAAAGCTGCTAAGGCTTCGCGTCCGGATAGTCGACTATTTGGTTCTTTTTGAGTAAGGAATTGTTCCAGAATTTTCGGCTGACGCCCGGGTTGTTGAGTTATGTGACTTAAATCGCTCCGTGATCCGGAGGTCGGACATAGGTCCCTTGAAAATTTGTTCAAAAGCGCCCTCAAGCTCTTCCCAACTTCCAATGGTGTTTTGGGAGGCTTTTGAGCCAATGCCAGCTGTCCTTTGAGCTTGAGGGTAAGTATTTTACGTGGAGGTCATCTCCCTAGCCATGTGTATGTGGAGGATGTAATCCTCGATCCACTCCTGTGGTCTGTTGTTCCATCGTGATGCCTCTATGTTTACGGGCTTGAATCTCGCTGGAAATTCATAATCCGTAACCTCATCGGTGAAACATAGTGTGCACCCCATATTTAGGTGTACCGTAATATTCAGATACTTGATGTTGCATTGCTTACTAGAGCTTGTTTTCTTGGCTCGTAGATAGATCTAATCGCCATGTTTTTGATGAATCTGCAGCGGATCGGTGTCGGCTTGTGTGCCGTCCGCCTATGTTTGCCTATGGGGTCGTCTATCCGACCGGTGGTCTCTTGTTCTTTGATTATGGGTCGGCCTCCTCATCAAATTCAGTAGTTTTCGCTCGTAGCTCTTTGTTCGGCCACTATCACCGGATTTGTCTCGTGGTGTTGAGTACTTTGCTCCATCCGATTCTCGAGCGATCTTCCGCTGTTTTGAGCTTCCGCTCGCTTTTTCGGGCTACACGCAAGGGCGACGCAGCCTTTTGTGGAGGTTCTTCCGCCCAACAACTTGTCCGACGTGAGATCGCTCGGATCGTTATCTTCGCCGACGGGTTGTTTATCCAGATTGTCCTATTCAGACGTTGCTCGATAGCATGTTCGCTGCTCCACCGTTCACCTCGCCTATGGCTGGGTTTGTATGGTTGCTATCTTTGTCGAGGGCGGACTTTGAGCGCGCTTACGCCGCTGCTTTTGCTGCCGAGGAATAATCCTCGTGGCGCCCTTGTTGCTCGTCGCCGCCTTTAGGTGTGTCCACCATGTATACATCGTGAGATGAGGTGGCTGTCCAGGCCCTATAGGTGCTGGTTCATGTTTGTCTCCTACATCGCCGCTCCATACCGCTGACAGTCTTCGAGTCGGGTCGAGCACGCTGTTTAAACTTTCACAAGGGCTACAAAGTGGGTGGTGGTGGGAGTCAAATTTCTTCGCTGCTTGCATCCCAACCTTCCCGACCATAATCCGCCCTGTGGCTTCCCGATAAAGAGAAAGAGACTTTAGCATTCAGGATGTCGCCGGCGAAAAGCAAAGATGTCCGCGCAAGAACTCCATGATCGGCGCCCAATCGGATTCGATTATTGGGGTGCGGAAGGTTCTGGAGTCCGGAGAGGAGTCCGCACCTTGAGTCACAGCTTCGCAGCGACAGTGGTTGGTGTACGGCTCAATCACCGAGAGATTGCAGCCCCGAGGCCGCGTCCAGCCACCCGCCCTCGACGGGCGCAATCAGCTCGAGCTATGGGTCGAACGACATCAGCGGCCCCTGTGGCACCGCTCGTGGCAGAGCCAGATCATGCCCATCGTGACATTGCGCGCGCTTGGCTGTGGTTTCGAACCCGTCAAGATCAAGTCTCCGAGGATGTTAGCCGATAGTTCAAATTCCAACTGACCATGGCCAGGGGCGAGCTTTCAATGTGCTCCATGGCCAAGCAAATTGGCCAGAGGCAAAGCCGCCACGAAGATCTGTCCGGGAGAAAAGTCTCACCTCGACCGCTTCGTTGTTGATGATCGGAGGAGCCATCGGGCCTAAAGATGACGCATACGAGGAACTCTCGATGAAAGCACCAATGTCGGTGTCAAACCGGCGGATCTCGGTAGGGGGTCCCAACTGTGCGCCTAGGCGGATGGTAACAGAGACAAGGGACACGATGTTTTTACCTGTTCGCCTCTCGATGGAGGTAAAACCCTACTCCTACTTGATTAATATTGATGATATGGGTAGTACAAGAGTGGATCTACCACGAGATCGAGAGGCTAAACCCTAGAAGCTAGCCTATGGTATGATTGTTGTCCGCCCTATGGACTAAAAACCTCCTGCTTATATAGGCACCAAGAGGGTTAGGGTTACAGAGTCGGTTACAACGGTAGGAGATCTACATATCCAGACGCCAAGCTTGCCCTCCACGCCAAGGAAAGTCCCATCCGGACACGGACTAAGTCTCCAATCTTGTATCTTCATAGTCCTCGAGTCCGCCAAAGGTGATAGTTCGCTATCCGACACCCCTAATCCAGACTCTCACCCTATATAAATAGATCCATCTAGTAGGTTTTTCCTTGGGATTTGTTTAGTAAAAGTTAGCCATTGCAACTTCGGTACTTTGTTTGTGTCCAACCCACCACCAAGACCGCTCCGGATCCCCACCTTTATTAATACTTCATCTATATTCGCAATATTCAAATTGCATTGTCATATTCTTGCTTGTTCTTCGATTGTGCAGGAATAGACCTTCGTGGTAAGATCGGTCGTGCTTCCAAGATCGCCAAGAACCTCAGGAGATTGGTTTAGCGATTTCTAGGCGTAACGTCAGGCATGTTTGTAGTCCGATCACAAAGTCATCTCCAACAATCAATAGTTATCATCTTATCGAAGATCGGGACACCCCGCCTATCACAAGTCGACGAGATTGATTGGGAGAACATGACAAACAAGGAGCTTCATGATAAGTTTCATCAAATGTTGGGTCAACAGTGGAAGACGGATGGCCAACTTTGGAAAGGCAATGGAGAAGATGGATGACATTGAGAAGACAATTGACACCAAGTTGGACGCCAAGTTTGATGAATTACTTAAACGCCTCCCACCACCAGCCACGTCAAGGACAAAAGAGGGCGAGCAAGACATCTATTAAGCCAGACAAAATTCGTGCCGCTGCTACTACCGTTGGTGCTTCTTTAGCCCCGCCACATCGCAAAGTCGACTATTACGAGGATGAGGTTGATCAAAATTTAACTATGTAACCACCACTACCAAAGAAGTCGACCTCCTGTGTATATTTGCAACAAAAGAGGCCTGCACCACCACCTCGTAACGAGATAATGACCATATTCCTAATTTGAAATTGAATATTCCACCGCTTGAGGGTAGATATGTTCCTGATATATATATCTTACTAGGAGTTAGAAAACAATGTTTTACATGTTTACAATATCCCGAGGAGAGACGGGTTGTCGCTGCTATTTGTGCTTTCACTAGTTTTACATGTGTATGGTGGTCCTAACATTGTAGATTATATCCTATTCCAGCCTACTTGGGCTGCTTTAAAACTGCTATGCGCATCTGGGTTCCACCATATTATCAACGTGAATTGCTTCAAAATTGCAGCGTTAAGACAATGAAAAATTCTGAGAAGAATATTATCGTGGAATTACAAACCGGCATGATTAGATGTGGTATTGTTGAGGAGAATGAAGCTATGCTTGCATGTTTTATGGGTGGATTAAATAGAGAGATTCGCACCATTCTAGAGTATAAGGAGTATACTAATATCACTCATTTATTCCATCCTACTTGTAAAGTCAACGTGAAGTGCATGATCGACATGCATTGGCACTAACTAACTTTCTCAGAGGGTCGACCTTCAACATGGACACCACGCGGCATCTCCTACTTCCACTGCACCAGACCTCCATCAAGTTCCACCTCCACTGGTGATACAAGAAAGGTGCACAACCACCACTATCCGCCAAGAGCGACTCTTGGCCTCGATAGAGCTTTGTTCTTCCATGGCATCAACTCCGCACACAAGTGATATTATTTTTGTCGCTAGTAAGGAAGAGGTCATGATAGAATGCAAATCTCAGCGGTGATGATTGCTAATGAGGATGGTGGGTATGAGTCCGCTTAGTGACCATGATGAGGAGACTATGGCTCTTATTACACATGAAGAACACGGTGCAGATGATTCTGATCATGACACGCAATATATGGCTCCTGAAGACGCTGATAGGTATGAATGTTTAGTTGCTCAACGTGTTTTGAGTTTGCAGGTCACACAAGCTGAGCTAAATCAGAGGCATAATTTGTTCCATACGAAGGAGTTGTGAAGGAACGCTCACGCTGGCTATCATAGATGGAGGGAGCTGCAACAACTTGGCTAGCTTGGAGATGGTGGATAAGATATCTCTCACCACTCAGACCACATCCACATCCTTACTACATCCAATGGTTTAACAACAACGTGCAAGGTTAAGGTAACACGATTGTTCGTGGTGCATTTTAGTATCTCTACATATGCTGATTATGTTGATTGTTATGGGTACCTATGCAAGCATGTTCCTTATTACTTGGTCACCATGGCAATTTGATAGAAACTCAGACACCATGGTAGAAACAATCAATATACTTTTGTTCATAAGGATAAAATATTACTTTGCTTCCTATGACTCATGATTCCATTTTGAAAGATGATATTAACATAGCTAATAAACCAAAACAGAGAAGAATAAGAGTGAAAATCAGATTGTGGTAAAAGAAATTGAGCAACAAATGAAGCTTCAATAATAAACCATCTAGTGTTGCTTCAAATTAAATTGAAAAGTGCATCTTTATTTGCCAATGTAAATCTGATATTGATGAGCTCAATTTCAGCAAAACCTACAGGACGTGTTTTCTTTTGCCTCCTGCCGTCACTAACATTTTGCAGGAGTTCGCCGACGATTTCCACAAGACGTGCACCGATTACCGCCTATTCGAGGGATTGAGCATCAGACGACTTAATTCCCGTGCTTTATCGCTAAACCGCGCCATACCATACCAATCCGAGAGAGACGGCGAGATTATGCGCAAGTACATGAGCTTCGACAAAGGTTATATACATGAACTTTTAGTCTTTTGTTGTTCCTATTATTCTAGTGCCAAAAAGGATGGTACATGGTGTATGTGTGTTGATTGTAGAGGAATTAATAATATTACTATTTGTTATCGCTATCCTATTCCTAGGCTAGATGATATGCTTGATGAATTGAGGTTTCTACAATATTCTCCAAAGTTGATTTGTATAGTGATACCATCAAATTCGATGAAATTGTGGGATAAATGGAAAACAACATTTAAAACTAAGTTTGATTATATGAGTGGTTAGTCATGCTTTGGGTTAACTAATGCTCCTGTACTTTCATGAGATTAATGAATGAAGTTTTACGTGCTTTCATCTTGATAGAGGCAAAGGTGTCCTGCCTTTCGATGAGAGATGATGATTATCATTTCGTGAGGAGTAGACTTTGACGATCTGATTAATGGCGTGCGAGGACATCGCACCTTACCAATCGCTAAACCCGAGAGGTTGTTGAGAACGCCGGGCACGATCATCTTGACCACGAGGGTCTATTTCCTCCGAGCAAACGAAGAACAAGCAAGAAACTGAGATTGCAACTGGATATCGTGAATATAAGATGAAAGCTTTATTGATCAAGATGGGGTTCTCGTGACGCCTTGGTCTAGCGCTGAACACAAACGGCACGCCAAGTTGCGCTATGGCTTAACTTTTAATCTAAATAAACCCAAAGTCTAAACGACACCCTAAGGGCTGTATATATGGAGGAAGAGGGGGGAGAATTTCGTGTCTTTGGGGAAGGGTCCAAACCAACCCTATCTCTTGTTTCCCACATACGGACTCTAAAACAGCCTATACTCATGTATTTCGAAAATACATGGCCTCGCTCAATAATAAGGTGACGATCACCCAGAATAGCCTCTAGGGTTTAGCCTCTATGGTCTCGTGGTAGATCAACACTTGTAACACCTCATATCATCAAGATCAATCAAGAAGGAAGGGATATTACTCCATCGAGAGGGCCCGAACTGGGTAAACATTGTGCCCTGCCTCCTCGCTACCATTAGCCTTAGACGCATGCTCGGGACCCCCATTCGAGATCCGCTTGCTTGACACTTCATGATGTCATATGACTTATTCTAGAAGTTGTTCCTTATGGATCCTTTGTCTTCCCGGTCCGACCGTCGTTGGGTGCGACATATGCCAAAGGATGGCTTATTATGGGGGCGAGTAGAACGCCATGCTCGGAAACAGGATGAGGCGAAGACATGCACGCCGCGATCTTACCAGCCTTCGTATTTCCGAGAAGATAACACCTCATCGCTGCTCATGGGTCTCGCATGATCGCTAAGGCAAAAGTGAATAGAAGCTTGCTCCTCGGAGCTGTTTGGAGGTAGGAGAGGGCATCGCTAGCGCCTCCCTATGTGATCTGCCTAATGCTAATGGATGCTAACCTTTGCATGGGTGCCTGGGGTTTATATAGGCCTACCCTGTGGTCCCAGCCATCTGCCTTTAGGCGCCGCTTTCTCCGGCTGACCTGGGCCCGCCGACTAGTGGGTCCTGCCGATCCCGCCCGATACGAGGGTGTTATCCCGTTCGCCGGGCGGGTCTGCTTACCGCGGCCATCAGAAAGCGGCTTCTAATGACGGGTTTGGTCCGGGTCATGGCAATAAAGCAGCGCCACCGCGGGTAATCACTATGGCCATTCCCCGTCGTGATCCGTTAATGGCGTGGGCTCAGGAGGGGGCGGCCGACCTGGGGGCCGACTCCCAATGGGTCCGACTCTCATCGCCTCCTCCGCCTCAATACTCACTGGCCGGTAGGCCCCGCCGCCTCGGGTCAGATAAACAGGTGGTCGTGGGCACGGGCCCCGCCCTAAGGGCTGATGTCGGGCCGGCATGGCACAAAGGCAGCACCGGGCGGAGATCTCGGTACGGGCTGACCGTGGCCATGCCCGCCTTTTAATTATCGTGAGTGGTTAAAGTCGCGCCGACTCCCAACAGTAGGCTTCCCAAGTCGCCTGACTCGCTTGAATGGGAGCCCGAGACTCGGCTCCAACGGAAGTTGCTCGACTCGGCCTGCCCTGGAGTCGCCACTGACTCCTTTCATCTTGAGTCGCCACTGACTCGGGTCATCTTGGAGTCGCCAGAGGTACTTGAGGGGCTAGTCTGCCCCCGATGTCTTGAAAGGTTCTGGGACTCGGGTTAGCCTACCGCAGGCCCATTACTCCGAAGAGTCTCCTGTCGGTGAGGCTCCGAGGTTCATACGCCATGCGCCTCAACAGTTTCTATCTATCCGGAGAGGGATGGCCTTGATGGCCGCTCTTCTCCAGCCGGATCGGATGGAGTTGGACCACGAGGGTGGCGCTCGAGCGACTAGCCGAGTCGGATTCGCCAGGGTCGTCTTGCCCTTGAGGTGTTTCAACGCCGGAACCAGGCAACGGCTCGATATGCTTCCCGCGGTCGGCTGGCTGCGTCGAAGGCGCCACGCAGCAGGGTCCGACTTCACGCTGACGGACAGGCCGTTAGGGCGGGCCTATCACTACCGCGCCGCAAGACGCGAACGGATCCGGCTGCGCCAGGCGCGGTGTTGTTCTCACGTTGTTATCGCGCGCAGAACTTCGGCGGGTTTAATCGTGGGGCGTGGGGCTCGCGCAGCTAATCCCCACGCCGCCCCATCGGCTTCTCAGCCTTTGAGACTATAAATAGCCGGGGAGCGGACGCGGCTGCGCGCTTGTTCTTCCCCGCCTCCGCCTCCTTCTCTCCTTCTTCCTGCCTTCGCCAAGACCACGCCGCACTCGCCTCCGCAGTTGATGAGCTCTTCTCCGCCGCCGCTTCGCCCGCCTCCGGCGCGATGGTTCCCGGTGGATGACGACGCCATCGCGATCACAGGACGCGACGGCTCGCCGCAAGGGCACTGTGCGAGCCACGCACCGAGGGGAGATATATGGCGCCGAGAGGGCGAAGCGGTCATATTCCGCCGACCATGCGCGGTATGGCCTGCCGGCGAAGCGGGTTTCTCCGCCGCTCTTAGAGCTCAACGGATTCCAACCGCACCACCTCACCCCTAACATGGTGGTGCGGCCGTCGGCTTCGCCACCGCGGCGAGGGTTTTCGCGCTTCCCCACCCTCGAGCTGTGGGGAGAGTTCTTCCAATCGAAGCTCTAGACACACGCCACCGCATACGCTCGCCAGGCGCTTCATCGCCATGCGCAGGTCGATCACGACAACCCCCTTCCTCCATCGCTACCGATCAAGTCGGTGAAGATGTGGCAACGTCAGATTTCTACGCGGAAGAACGTCGCCACGAAGGCGACGGGTCAACCTGCCGCGACTATGAGGCCGACCGAGGCTTCTCACCGTCCACCGGGCTAAGACGCCTCCCGGCCGCACCGCCGCTTCGGCCCAGGCCGACGGAGCGATGAAGGCCTGGTCGGAGCCGACTTGTCGTCATCAGGCGCGCCGAGTCCTCCCACCTAGGTCAACCTCATCTGACCGCTGATGAGCGACCGCCGAGACCCGAGCCGGATGAGCACTGGGAGATGCCCCACACGAGGTGGCGAACATGGTGAATCACATCTAAATCCGCGAGCTCATGGAAGATCGCAGCTCGCAAGGAGCCGATTTCAAGCTAAACCCTCCGCCCTGGTAAGTCAAGTCTTTTGTCTTTTGTTATTATTTAGCCGAATCCGACCGATCTTCTTGGTTCTTCGAGTCAACCCCTCATCCAAACCGCAGCGGCTTACGGGCCGCTTTCGAAGTTCGCTTCTGCACTGCAAGTGAGAGCGACATCGATGACCTTACTTGGGGGCGCGATGGAGGCCGACGCCAAGGGGGGAAGGAGGAGCGAAGGCGCCTCCGCTCGATACCTTTCGCCGACCGGGCTAAAGGACGAGGCCGACGGAAGGTTGTCCTGCCGCTAACCGAAGCCGCCATCTCTGGCGCTGAAGTTCTCCACCGCATGGCCGGGTCAAGTCGCGTGAATAAGGCCGGCCGCCCTGAAGTTCGCCGGGCGGTCGGCCAAAAGTTCAAGGGGCGGCCGCAGAACTAAGCGGGAGGAGGCGATCGCAAGGGGCCAACCGCTCGAAGGAAGTGAAGAAGCCGCCACTAGTCTCGCGGCGTTAATTTGCCTTGTCTTGCTTTTCGGATGATCCTTTCCCGTTTTTTCATTCCGTTTTTGCTTCAGTGGCCCCCTTTCTTGAGAGGGTCGCCGCCCTTCGCTATGGGTCGGCCGAGACGCCCGCCAACACTGGATTGACGCCGCCGACCTCCCGAGGCGACGGAGTGCAACGCTACAGAGAAGCGCGACGAGAAGGGACGACCGTCCGGAGAAGGCGAGGCAGAGAGCGCGGCTCCGCCAGAAGAAGCTGGAGGAGGTCAAGCCGCCGCCGAAAGCAAAACAACGGGCGGAGGAGGCCGCACCGCCAGCCGGCGCTGCTTGCTGGCTCCCGCCGAGCTCATACCGTGAGTTCACGGCGACCGAGAAGTCGGCGGGAGCACTCGTTATGGAGAAGGACGGTGGCGAGGCCTGATCGCAACGGCTCGCCGCCACCACGCCGCCGCATGGCAAGCAGCCGGTGAGCCTCCAACATCAGGCTGGCCGAGATTTAGGCGGTGGAGAGGCTGCTTCTTCGTCGCCACCATGCGCGCCGCTTATGGCGGCGGTTTTGCACGACGCCTTTTGAAGCCAGCGGCCGCCATTATTCCAGATGCTGAGGCATCAAGCGCCGCCATCGGATGGGTGTGCGAGGACGGTCCGCTGAACCAGCGCCTCGGACGCAGCGGTTTGAATGAGGGCGGTTATCCAGGCTGCACCAGCGGCATATGCCGAGCATCTATCCGCACGTTTTTTTGACTTTGTCTCTTCTTGCTTTTCTTCGTGGGCGCGCCAGCGCACTCCACTGGTGTAGTCCTCGAGTTTCGAGCTGTTGTCAAGAAAGTGCCCGGAACTCAATCATGAGTTCTTTATTTTTGTCTTTGTCCGATTTTTATCACAGAGTATCACACCCTCGCACACCGCTTTCAACCGTAACGCTGAGCTGCGGAGAAATGGACTCATCGATTGCCCGAGAGCCGGAGTAAGCTCTTTCTTTCGTGGGTGGCACAAGACTCATGGGTCAGAGTCCCGAGATTCGGGCCGATGGCGAGGCCGGGCCGGATCTTCCGGCGACCTTTTGTTGTCGATTTACTTAACGCCTTTTCTCTTTGTTTCTCGAGGCCAATCCCGCCTTCAGGAACGGTTAAGGAGTCAGATGGCCTTTCGCCAAGGAGGAGGAGGCGGCAGCTCGCTAAAGAGCGATTTGCAGCCGAGCAATTGGCGAGCGTATAGGTCAAGGCGTTTCGGACGAGCGGGAAGAAAGAGACCGCCTCCCGCCGAAGTTCGAGATGGAGTGCTCCTCCGGATCGACAGGAGGTGATGCTGATTCCGCTTCCACGAGATCGGTGACATTGTCGACGGTGAGTTTTTTGCTTTTTCTTCGAACCGCCGACTATAAGTCGTGCCGACCGCTGATTTTCTTCGCTTTTTCTGCTTTTGGGCAGACTCTTCCTGCCATTCGCAGTTTAACAATCGAGCCATCGAGGCTGATTACAGGCGGAGGGCTAATGGCGGGAGATCGCCGCCAACGCTTCGACTGCCGCCGACGAGCAGCTCTCGAGCATCGAGACTCGCCCACGCCGCCCATCACCGCCGCAAGGCCTGCCAACGCTGGGGCCCAGATTCTCGCTCGCTGTGCAGCATGCTTGCTCAAGATCGCTACCGGACTGCCGACCGGCCGGAGGTCGCGGCCGCCGCCTTGAGCCTTGAGAAGGTTCCTCGCCCGGCTGGCGCCGCCAGCCTGGAATTCGCCAAGGCTTGGTATCCGTGGCTGGACTCGACCGCCGCCTCGCCCGGCCGTGAGGCCCAGCAGAATCGGGCGGGCTGGAAGGCGCCTTGCCGAAAGCGGCGGCGGCGATCGCCGACTACATCGACACCAGATCTTCGTTTCGAGGGGCGAACGGCGCAGGGAGGTGCCCGAGTGGTTCGGATGAACCTCGACCACGGCGAGGACTCATGGAGGTGATCGGCTCCAAGATCGAGGAGGAAGAGGAGGCGGGGATAAGACTAGACGGAGGCGCCAAGACAGAGCGGATCACCAGCCTTAGCTCGATCGCGCCTCCAGAACGAGCAAGGCTCAACTGGCCGGGCCCGGAGACTACTGCCGAGACTGCCCACCTGGCGCCTCCAGCCTCGACACCGCCTGCTCACTGACCACGAACTGCTCTGCTTCTCCTTAGGCTGCCGCCTTGTCTTTACTTTATCTGCTTTCATAGTCTTTTGAAGAACTTGTTAATTTGTACAATTCCCCACCCGCGTGGTGTATTTTTGAACTTCACGAGGCCTTTGCTATGTAAATAACTATCTGCTTTCTATTTTTCCTTGCTCATTGCTCTTTTGACTTTTTCCTTGCCGCCCTTATAGTGCCGCTTTGTTGTGCGACTCAAATTAGCTTCCAAGGACTGCCGCAGAGTCAAATGCTCGCTACTTTAGGAAGGGAAGTACTTGGCCTTTTTAGAGTTTTTTAACAAGTTGATAGATGGCGGCGAGCCGACTATTTGAGAGTCAGCCGCAGAGAGGTCGAAACCGGCTTGGGCTATGCCTATGCTTTGAGTCCTTATCCATTTTTTCGTAAGCGCTGTCTTGCTTCATTTTCCGCTTACCAACAACAGCTCATGAAGCTGCGGGCTGACAGAGACGTGCTTAACAGCAGACACTACTTGTCCGATCAGCAGAAGCATTTCATAGCGAAGATTTGGCGAGTCCTCGGGCCGACTAGTTTAACCCGTGCCAAGCGGCATAACAGAGTAGCATGCTCGGAGGCATAATTTTATCATACGATAACAAAAAAGGGCAGCCTCCGAGCCTCGCCTCGAGGGCCCAAAGTCTCGTTATTTTAATACAAAGGATAGCGGTACATACTGCAAGAATCAAAATCTTCGGAGAAGATTTATGCTCCATGGCCGCCTTCCGAACTCCTTGCCGTAGTCGCCCTCTTCGCGCCGAGGCTTTAGCCGCTGATTAGGTAGTAGAGCTGCCGCTCAAAGACTTTGCTGATATGAAGGGGCCTTCAAGGCACCGGCTAACTTGTGTTGGCCAGCTGTTCACGAATCAGCTTGCAGCACAAGGTCGCCCTCTTGAAACGATCTCGCCCGACCTTCCGTCATAGTATCGCAGTAGACTCGTAGATGCCGGATCGGCCGAAGCGCCAATAGCCGCCCTTCTTCCAGCAGGTCGATGCCGCCTTGACGTATTCTTCAGCTTCTTCGGGACATGGTGACTCGTGGAGAGTCAAATTTATGTCCTTCTGGATGACGGCTTCGCACCGTGAGACGAGGAAGAAAGGCGAAGCCGTTGATTTTGGAGTCGCAGCAGACCCAAGGACGGCTGGTAGCCTCGCCAACAGCCGCCGAACGCCGAAAGTGGTTCACCAATGAGGCTTGATGCCGACAGGATGAGGCCGCTTGGTTGCTTCCACCGCCGCTTGATCTGCGGATGGGCAGCGGACGCTAAGTCCAATGGATGCCATGTGTCGCGCAGTAAACGCCGCAAGGCGGCTCGCAAAATTTGTGCCATTGTCGGTGATGATGCGGTATGCCGCATCACACCGTGATGTCGGCGATGAAAGTCACCGCTGTCACGCTCAACTTCTTGATGGGCTTTGCTTCCATCCACTTGGTGAACTTGTCCACCGCGACAAGCGATGAGTTAGGGGCCGGGCCGCCTTGAATGGTCCCACCATGTCCGTAATTAAATGCAAAGGGCAGGCGATGGGGATTGTTCAAGATTAAGCTTTCGAAGCTGCTTGGAGCGGAACTTCGCACCCCTTGCATTTTTGACTAACTCTTTAGCCTCTTCCAGGCAGTCGCCAAGAAACCGTCGAAGGCTTTGGCGATGAGTGCTCTTAGTTGCATGGTGGCCGACGCTTCTTATGCAATCTCTCGGAATTGCTTGCCCTGTTCGCTCCACGTGAGCCGGTAGACACCAAAGGACACCGCTGGCCCCGACTAGCTCTCTCTCGCTGATTATGTGTATGCTGCCACTGGCGCTGTACTTGCCAAGCCAAGATCTCACTACCATGCACTGCTCACTAGTCTTGAGGATGGGCGCTCCATGAGGTGCTGCGATTTCTTCAACCGCCACCATCGCAACTCTGGACAGGGGCGGCCGGGCTGAGGCGCGGCGGGAGTCGCGCCGCTGGTCGGATTGATGAAGTCCACTGCCGACCGCGCAGTTCCCCGTGCCGGTTTCAAGTCCCCGTTGGTTTTACTATGATTTTCTTTGGGGCCATCCGGCTGGGTTTTGAGTCGATCCGACTTCTTCGGAGGAGCGCACGAAGATGGAGTCTGATTCGTGAAGGCTTGATAGACGGCTAAAGGAGGCGCTCAAGAGCCGGCGTCGATGGTACCGCCAGCGGGTGGAGCCGACTCGCGCTAAGGCGCTCGCTATTTGTCGCTGCTTGGCACGTGATGAAACTCACACCTCGGCGCATCCGCTGAGTTGTCGCACCAGAAGCGGTAGCTCGCCATGTTTGCATCTTTGGCGCCCTAGTCGCCAGATGATCGCCGGACCACCAAATCGGAGTCGCCAGAGCATTGTGATCCGCAAATGCCGAAGTTCTTTGGCAAGCCGGAGTTTGGCGGATGAGCGCCTATTCGCGACGCTGTTGGAGGCGGCGGATTCGCAGACATACTTGAGCTTGTCGCTTTTGGGGGAGGTGAGGATGACGCTGCCCGAGGTCAAAGCGATCTTGGAGTTGTCAAATGCATCCGCCAATGGTGGAGTTTCGCGCCATGGTAGTAATCGGGTCTTGGCCTGGGCCGACGGGAAGTTTGCCAAAGGTTTATGATTTGATGGAGGTAAGGGCTGGTAGTAGATGGTGTAGGAGCGATCTATAGCTCCATTTGGCTACTCGACTGTGGTTGCCTCGCCCCAATGATCTCGGCTAGCTGGGTCAGGTAAACCATACAGCGATTGGATGCCCTTGAAAGTAAGGCTTCAACTTTCTTGGCAAAATGCACAATTATAGCACATCTTCACGCAGTAATACACCGTCTCTAGACAGAAGCGCTTTGCCTTCTCTTTATGCTCGACTACAACGACTGTGGCTGATTAGGCTTGCTGGTGGCGGCGATGACATGAGCATGGGCTTTGGGAGCCTGAGCCGCCAACACAGGGGGAGTAGTCAACATCTTCTTCACTAGAGAAATGCTTCATCCGCCTTGTGGTTCCACTCAAAAAGGTGGTCTTCTCATCGCTTGATACAAAGGGAGAGTTACCACCGATCGATGAATCGGCCGATGGACGCTAAGCGTACCAAGGAATTTCAAGACATCTAATAATGGCCGGGTACTCCATCCTCTCGATGGCCTTGATCTTCACGGGTTGCACTTCATGCCGCATTCAGAGACCGTAGCCAAGGAGCGCCGGTAATTCAAAACGCACTTCGTGGTTGAGCTTGATCCGAATCGGGCGAGGGTTTTCAAAGGTTTTGAGGTCTTCAAAGAAGCATCCCACGCTTCCCGCTCTCACCACTACATCATCCACGAACGCGGGCATTTCGCTGAGTTGCTTGAGGAGGCACTTCGCATGCAACGCCGAAGGTGGCGCCAACATTCCTCAAGCCGAACGCCATGGTCGTGTAGCGTATGGCCCCGAATGGCATGATGAAGGCGGTTCTAGTCTGCTTTGCCGGGTTCAGTTTTGATCTCGTGATATCCTAATATGCATCTAAGAAACCTCAACAACCGTGATCCGGCTATGGAGTCGATCACTTGATCGATTCTTGTCGTGGCAAATGGATCCTCCGGGCAGGCTTTGTTGAGGCTTGTGTAATCAATGCACATCCGCTTAACGCTTGTTTTTTTTCAACACCAAGACCGGGTTTGCTAAACCACTCGAAGAAACACTTCCATAATGAAGCTGGCATAGGAGCCGCTATCTCTTCTCCTACGAGCTGAACACTCCCTAAGGTATTCGGTCTTTATGAAAACGGGCCAACAACGCTTCTTGATAATAAGCCTCGTGTCCTCGGTACGCGAAATTTCGACGCGGCCCATGCTAAACGCCAAAGCCTCCTCCTCGTTATAACAAGAAACAGGGATGTGTATCAACAAGAGAAGAAAAGGTTTACAGGTATCTTAATCTGAAAAGAATCCTTGTCACGGGTCTCATCGACGCTCCTCGCTACAGGTTCCAAGCAGCCGTGATCCTCGATGGGTGTAGCACGGTGTTCATCAGAAACAAAGGAACTTAGTTGAAAAAGGTTGTGCAAAATGTACGTTATATTAAATAAACAAAGTATGATTCAAAAATGAATAAAATTGAGCTTTATTGTCTTTGTTGTGTATGCGCCGAGCCCTTGTACTGTATGCGGCTAGTAAGCCCTTAGATGTTTATGCTGACTGCCTAGTTGCGTCCGGGTCCTGAACGACCTGTTTATGCTTTGATTGGTGAAGCGGTTTAGTGTGTGGCTGTCAAGGCAATACACAATCTTCCGCGCTAGAGGAACGCTTGGTGTTTCCTTTAGGAGATGATGCCTCACGGACCGGCATTTTAAGTGTAAGGGATGCATAATGCGTATTGCGTTAAAGCGGCAAAGCTTTCGGCCCCAAGAGTGCTTGGTAGCTACTTGTGAATGGGGCAAGGTGGAAGGTTAACTTTTCGCGCGGTTGTCAGTGAGCCGTAACACAACTTCTAGCAGAGAGAGCCAATGGGCATATGTGCCTGCATTACCCCTGAAAGGAAGTGTTGCTATGGCTAATTTTGGGTCTATCCTCATTTTGATTGTGCTGATATAGTAGGTTTAGATCACCGGCCCCATTAGGACTTGTGTAAATTGGAGTCCGCCGATTATCGGATCTAATATCAAGGCAGTCCATCCTCATTCCGGATACTTCTAGAGTAATCCCGATGGTCAAGGTGATTAGTTTTAACAACCAGCATGGACTCTGGATAGGTCAGATGGCGGTATCTCACGGCCATTCTATTTTTTCCTTTGTCATGTATAGTGAGTTTACTGCTTGAATTTTGGGAAATTCTTTTGTTTTCCTGCTCAGGGGTTGGGCTTCCCTCGCTTGGTGTGTCGAGCCCCTTGTGTTCGGGCGTTGAGTTTGTCGATCGCTTGAAGACCGAACAATCTCTGGGTATGGTTTGCGTGCTTCCCGAGTGCTGTGGATTTGGCATATCTTGTCCAAGATTTTGTTTGCTAGATAGCTCGTCCCCGTTATCCTTAAGGGCAGTTTTTTATGATTCCGCCGTGAGCTTTTGAATCGCTGGCTGCCGTGGTTTTTCGGCCTGCTTCCTTGGTCCGCGCGCGTCCTGCTGTGTTATGTGTTTCGCTTCCATCCCGACTTCGATGTACTTGGGTCAGCTGGTACTACATCTTGCCACCAGCTATCCTCTCCAAAAGCGGGTCATGAGGCTTGTTAATGCGCCCATTGTTCTTGCTTTTCTTGGTCGAGGTGTCCGCGAGCCATTCATCTCTCGGATTGTGTTTGAAAGCTGCTAAGGCTTCGCGTCCGGATAGTCGACTATTTGGTTCTTTTTGAGTAAGGAATTGTTCCAGAATTTTCGGCTGACGCCCGGGTTGTTGAGTTATGTGACTTAAATCGCTCCGTGATCCGGAGGTCGGACATAGGTCCCTTGAAAATTTGTTCAAAAGCGCCCTCAAGCTCTTCCCAACTTCCAATGGTGTTTTGGGAGGCTTTTGAGCCAATGCCAGCTGTCCTTTGAGCTTGAGGGTAAGTATTTTACGTGGAGGTCATCTCCCTAGCCATGTGTATGTGGAGGATGTAATCCTCGATCCACTCCTGTGGTCTGTTGTTCCATCGTGATGCCTCTATGTTTACGGGCTTGAATCTCGCTGGAAATTCATAATCCGTAACCTCATCGGTGAAACATAGTGTGCACCCCATATTTAGGTGTACCGTAATATTCAGATACTTGATGTTGCATTGCTTACTAGAGCTTGTTTTCTTGGCTCGTAGATAGATCTAATCGCCATGTTTTTGATGAATCTGCAGCGGATCGGTGTCGGCTTGTGTGCCGTCCGCCTATGTTTGCCTATGGGGTCGTCTATCCGACCGGTGGTCTCTTGTTCTTTGATTATGGGTCGGCCTCCTCATCAAATTCAGTAGTTTTCGCTCGTAGCTCTTTGTTCGGCCACTATCACCGGATTTGTCTCGTGGTGTTGAGTACTTTGCTCCATCCGATTCTCGAGCGATCTTCCGCTGTTTTGAGCTTCCGCTCGCTTTTTCGGGCTACACGCAAGGGCGACGCAGCCTTTTGTGGAGGTTCTTCCGCCCAACAACTTGTCCGACGTGAGATCGCTCGGATCGTTATCTTCGCCGACGGGTTGTTTATCCAGATTGTCCTATTCAGACGTTGCTCGATAGCATGTTCGCTGCTCCACCGTTCACCTCGCCTATGGCTGGGTTTGTATGGTTGCTATCTTTGTCGAGGGCGGACTTTGAGCGCGCTTACGCCGCTGCTTTTGCTGCCGAGGAATAATCCTCGTGGCGCCCTTGTTGCTCGTCGCCGCCTTTAGGTGTGTCCACCATGTATACATCGTGAGATGAGGTGGCTGTCCAGGCCCTATAGGTGCTGGTTCATGTTTGTCTCCTACATCGCCGCTCCATACCGCTGACAGTCTTCGAGTCGGGTCGAGCACGCTGTTTAAACTTTCACAAGGGCTACAAAGTGGGTGGTGGTGGGAGTCAAATTTCTTCGCTGCTTGCATCCCAACCTTCCCGACCATAATCCGCCCTGTGGCTTCCCGATAAAGAGAAAGAGACTTTAGCATTCAGGATGTCGCCGGCGAAAAGCAAAGATGTCCGCGCAAGAACTCCATGATCGGCGCCCAATCGGATTCGATTATTGGGGTGCGGAAGGTTCTGGAGTCCGGAGAGGAGTCCGCACCTTGAGTCACAGCTTCGCAGCGACAGTGGTTGGTGTACGGCTCAATCACCGAGAGATTGCAGCCCCGAGGCCGCGTCCAGCCACCCGCCCTCGACGGGCGCAATCAGCTCGAGCTATGGGTCGAACGACATCAGCGGCCCCTGTGGCACCGCTCGTGGCAGAGCCAGATCATGCCCATCGTGACATTGCGCGCGCTTGGCTGTGGTTTCGAACCCGTCAAGATCAAGTCTCCGAGGATGTTAGCCGATAGTTCAAATTCCAACTGACCATGGCCAGGGGCGAGCTTTCAATGTGCTCCATGGCCAAGCAAATTGGCCAGAGGCAAAGCCGCCACGAAGATCTGTCCGGGAGAAAAGTCTCACCTCGACCGCTTCGTTGTTGATGATCGGAGGAGCCATCGGGCCTAAAGATGACGCATACGAGGAACTCTCGATGAAAGCACCAATGTCGGTGTCAAACCGGCGGATCTCGGTAGGGGGTCCCAACTGTGCGCCTAGGCGGATGGTAACAGAGACAAGGGACACGATGTTTTTACCTGTTCGCCTCTCGATGGAGGTAAAACCCTACTCCTACTTGATTAATATTGATGATATGGGTAGTACAAGAGTGGATCTACCACGAGATCGAGAGGCTAAACCCTAGAAGCTAGCCTATGGTATGATTGTTGTCCGCCCTATGGACTAAAAACCTCCTGCTTATATAGGCACCAAGAGGGTTAGGGTTACAGAGTCGGTTACAACGGTAGGAGATCTACATATCCAGACGCCAAGCTTGCCCTCCACGCCAAGGAAAGTCCCATCCGGACACGGACTAAGTCTCCAATCTTGTATCTTCATAGTCCTCGAGTCCGCCAAAGGTGATAGTTCGCTATCCGACACCCCTAATCCAGACTCTCACCCTATATAAATAGATCCATCTAGTAGGTTTTTCCTTGGGATTTGTTTAGTAAAAGTTAGCCATTGCAACTTCGGTACTTTGTTTGTGTCCAACCCACCACCAAGACCGCTCCGGATCCCCACCTTTATTAATACTTCATCTATATTCGCAATATTCAAATTGCATTGTCATATTCTTGCTTGTTCTTCGATTGTGCAGGAATAGACCTTCGTGGTAAGATCGGTCGTGCTTCCAAGATCGCCAAGAACCTCAGGAGATTGGTTTAGCGATTTCTAGGCGTAACGTCAGGCATGTTTGTAGTCCGATCACAAAGTCATCTCCAACAATCAATAGTTATCATCTTATCGAAGATCGGGACACCCCGCCTATCACAAGTCGACGAGATTGATTGGGAGAACATGACAAACAAGGAGCTTCATGATAAGTTTCATCAAATGTTGGGTCAACAGTGGAAGACGGATGGCCAACTTTGGAAAGGCAATGGAGAAGATGGATGACATTGAGAAGACAATTGACACCAAGTTGGACGCCAAGTTTGATGAATTACTTAAACGCCTCCCACCACCAGCCACGTCAAGGACAAAAGAGGGCGAGCAAGACATCTATTAAGCCAGACAAAATTCGTGCCGCTGCTACTACCGTTGGTGCTTCTTTAGCCCCGCCACATCGCAAAGTCGACTATTACGAGGATGAGGTTGATCAAAATTTAACTATGTAACCACCACTACCAAAGAAGTCGACCTCCTGTGTATATTTGCAACAAAAGAGGCCTGCACCACCACCTCGTAACGAGATAATGACCATATTCCTAATTTGAAATTGAATATTCCACCGCTTGAGGGTAGATATGTTCCTGATATATATATCTTACTAGGAGTTAGAAAACAATGTTTTACATGTTTACAATATCCCGAGGAGAGACGGGTTGTCGCTGCTATTTGTGCTTTCACTAGTTTTACATGTGTATGGTGGTCCTAACATTGTAGATTATATCCTATTCCAGCCTACTTGGGCTGCTTTAAAACTGCTATGCGCATCTGGGTTCCACCATATTATCAACGTGAATTGCTTCAAAATTGCAGCGTTAAGACAATGAAAAATTCTGAGAAGAATATTATCGTGGAATTACAAACCGGCATGATTAGATGTGGTATTGTTGAGGAGAATGAAGCTATGCTTGCATGTTTTATGGGTGGATTAAATAGAGAGATTCGCACCATTCTAGAGTATAAGGAGTATACTAATATCACTCATTTATTCCATCCTACTTGTAAAGTCAACGTGAAGTGCATGATCGACATGCATTGGCACTAACTAACTTTCTCAGAGGGTCGACCTTCAACATGGACACCACGCGGCATCTCCTACTTCCACTGCACCAGACCTCCATCAAGTTCCACCTCCACTGGTGATACAAGAAAGGTGCACAACCACCACTATCCGCCAAGAGCGACTCTTGGCCTCGATAGAGCTTTGTTCTTCCATGGCATCAACTCCGCACACAAGTGATATTATTTTTGTCGCTAGTAAGGAAGAGGTCATGATAGAATGCAAATCTCAGCGGTGATGATTGCTAATGAGGATGGTGGGTATGAGTCCGCTTAGTGACCATGATGAGGAGACTATGGCTCTTATTACACATGAAGAACACGGTGCAGATGATTCTGATCATGACACGCAATATATGGCTCCTGAAGACGCTGATAGGTATGAATGTTTAGTTGCTCAACGTGTTTTGAGTTTGCAGGTCACACAAGCTGAGCTAAATCAGAGGCATAATTTGTTCCATACGAAGGAGTTGTGAAGGAACGCTCACGCTGGCTATCATAGATGGAGGGAGCTGCAACAACTTGGCTAGCTTGGAGATGGTGGATAAGATATCTCTCACCACTCAGACCACATCCACATCCTTACTACATCCAATGGTTTAACAACAACGTGCAAGGTTAAGGTAACACGATTGTTCGTGGTGCATTTTAGTATCTCTACATATGCTGATTATGTTGATTGTTATGGGTACCTATGCAAGCATGTTCCTTATTACTTGGTCACCATGGCAATTTGATAGAAACTCAGACACCATGGTAGAAACAATCAATATACTTTTGTTCATAAGGATAAAATATTACTTTGCTTCCTATGACTCATGATTCCATTTTGAAAGATGATATTAACATAGCTAATAAACCAAAACAGAGAAGAATAAGAGTGAAAATCAGATTGTGGTAAAAGAAATTGAGCAACAAATGAAGCTTCAATAATAAACCATCTAGTGTTGCTTCAAATTAAATTGAAAAGTGCATCTTTATTTGCCAATGTAAATCTGATATTGATGAGCTCAATTTCAGCAAAACCTACAGGACGTGTTTTCTTTTGCCTCCTGCCGTCACTAACATTTTGCAGGAGTTCGCCGACGATTTCCACAAGACGTGCACCGATTACCGCCTATTCGAGGGATTGAGCATCAGACGACTTAATTCCCGTGCTTTATCGCTAAACCGCGCCATACCATACCAATCCGAGAGAGACGGCGAGATTATGCGCAAGTACATGAGCTTCGACAAAGGTTATATACATGAACTTTTAGTCTTTTGTTGTTCCTATTATTCTAGTGCCAAAAAGGATGGTACATGGTGTATGTGTGTTGATTGTAGAGGAATTAATAATATTACTATTTGTTATCGCTATCCTATTCCTAGGCTAGATGATATGCTTGATGAATTGAGGTTTCTACAATATTCTCCAAAGTTGATTTGTATAGTGATACCATCAAATTCGATGAAATTGTGGGATAAATGGAAAACAACATTTAAAACTAAGTTTGATTATATGAGTGGTTAGTCATGCTTTGGGTTAACTAATGCTCCTGTACTTTCATGAGATTAATGAATGAAGTTTTACGTGCTTTCATCTTGATAGAGGCAAAGGTGTCCTGCCTTTCGATGAGAGATGATGATTATCATTTCGTGAGGAGTAGACTTTGACGATCTGATTAATGGCGTGCGAGGACATCGCACCTTACCAATCGCTAAACCCGAGAGGTTGTTGAGAACGCCGGGGCACGATCATCTTGACCACGAGGGTCTATTTCCTCTGAGCAAACGAAGAACAAGCAAGAAACTGAGATTGCAATCTGGATATCGTGAATATAAGATGAAAGCTTTATTGATCAAGATGGGGTTCTCGTGACGCCTTGGTCTAGCGCTGAACACAAACGGCACGCCAAGTTGCGCTATGGCTTAACTTTTAATCTAAATAAACCCAAAGTCTAAACGACACCCTAAGGGCTGTATATATGGAGGAAGAGGGGGGAGAATTTCGTGTCTTTGGGGAAGGGTCCAAACCAACCCTATCTCTTGTTTCCCACATACGGACTCTAAAACAGCCTATACTCATGTATTTCGAAAATACATGGCCTCGCTCAATAATAAGGTGACGATCACCCAGAATAGCCTCTAGGGTTTAGCCTCTATGGTCTCGTGGTAGATCAACACTTGTAACACCTCATATCATCAAGATCAATCAAGAAGGAAGGGATATTACTCCATCGAGAGGGCCCGAACTGGGTAAACATTGTGCCCTGCCTCCTCGCTACCATTAGCCTTAGACGCATGCTCGGGACCCCCATTCGAGATCCGCTTGCTTGACACTTCATGATGTCATATGACTTATTCTAGAAGTTGTTCCTTATGGATCCTTTGTCTTCCCGGTCCGACCGTCGTTGGGTGCGACATATGCCAAAGGATGGCTTATTATGGGGGCGAGTAGAACGCCATGCTCGGAAACAGGATGAGGCGAAGACATGCACGCCGCGATCTTACCAGCCTTCGTATTTCCGAGAAGATAACACCTCATCGCTGCTCATGGGTCTCGCATGATCGCTAAGGCAAAAGTGAATAGAAGCTTGCTCCTCGGAGCTGTTTGGAGGTAGGAGAGGGCATCGCTAGCGCCTCCCTATGTGATCTGCCTAATGCTAATGGATGCTAACCTTTGCATGGGTGCCTGGGGTTTATATAGGCCTACCCTGTGGTCCCAGCCATCTGCCTTTAGGCGCCGCTTTCTCCGGCTGACCTGGGCCCGCCGACTAGTGGGTCCTGCCGATCCCGCCCGATACGAGGGTGTTATCCCGTTCGCCGGGCGGGTCTGCTTACCGCGGCCATCAGAAAGCGGCTTCTAATGACGGGTTTGGTCCGGGTCATGGCAATAAAGCAGCGCCACCGCGGGTAATCACTATGGCCATTCCCCGTCGTGATCCGTTAATGGCGTGGGCTCAGGAGGGGGCGGCCGACCTGGGGGCCGACTCCCAATGGGTCCGACTCTCATCGCCTCCTCCGCCTCAATACTCACTGGCCGGTAGGCCCCGCCGCCTCGGGTCAGATAAACAGGTGGTCGTGGGCACGGGCCCCGCCCTAAGGGCTGATGTCGGGCCGGCATGGCACAAAGGCAGCACCGGGCGGAGATCTCGGTACGGGCTGACCGTGGCCATGCCCGCCTTTTAATTATCGTGAGTGGTTAAAGTCGCGCCGACTCCCAACAGTAGGCTTCCCAAGTCGCCTGACTCGCTTGAATGGGAGCCCGAGACTCGGCTCCAACGGAAGTTGCTCGACTCGGCCTGCCCTGGAGTCGCCACTGACTCCTTTCATCTTGAGTCGCCACTGACTCGGGTCATCTTGGAGTCGCCAGAGGTACTTGAGGGGCTAGTCTGCCCCCGATGTCTTGAAAGGTTCTGGGACTCGGGTTAGCCTACCGCAGGCCCATTACTCCGAAGAGTCTCCTGTCGGTGAGGCTCCGAGGTTCATACGCCATGCGCCTCAACAGTTTCTATCTATCCGGAGAGGGATGGCCTTGATGGCCGCTCTTCTCCAGCCGGATCGGATGGAGTTGGACCACGAGGGTGGCGCTCGAGCGACTAGCCGAGTCGGATTCGCCAGGGTCGTCTTGCCCTTGAGGTGTTTCAACGCCGGAACCAGGCAACGGCTCGATATGCTTCCCGCGGTCGGCTGGCTGCGTCGAAGGCGCCACGCAGCAGGGTCCGACTTCACGCTGACGGACAGGCCGTTAGGGCGGGCCTATCACTACCGCGCCGCAAGACGCGAACGGATCCGGCTGCGCCAGGCGCGGTGTTGTTCTCACGTTGTTATCGCGCGCAGAACTTCGGCGGGTTTAATCGTGGGGCGTGGGGCTCGCGCAGCTAATCCCCACGCCGCCCCATCGGCTTCTCAGCCTTTGAGACTATAAATAGCCGGGGAGCGGACGCGGCTGCGCGCTTGTTCTTCCCCGCCTCCGCCTCCTTCTCTCCTTCTTCCTGCCTTCGCCAAGACCACGCCGCACTCGCCTCCGCAGTTGATGAGCTCTTCTCCGCCGCCGCTTCGCCCGCCTCCGGCGCGATGGTTCCCGGTGGATGACGACGCCATCGCGATCACAGGACGCGACGGCTCGCCGCAAGGGCACTGTGCGAGCCACGCACCGAGGGGAGATATATGGCGCCGAGAGGGCGAAGCGGTCATATTCCGCCGACCATGCGCGGTATGGCCTGCCGGCGAAGCGGGTTTCTCCGCCGCTCTTAGAGCTCAACGGATTCCAACCGCACCACCTCACCCCTAACATGGTGGTGCGGCCGTCGGCTTCGCCACCGCGGCGAGGGTTTTCGCGCTTCCCCACCCTCGAGCTGTGGGGAGAGTTCTTCCAATCGAAGCTCTAGACACACGCCACCGCATACGCTCGCCAGGCGCTTCATCGCCATGCGCAGGTCGATCACGACAACCCCCTTCCTCCATCGCTACCGATCAAGTCGGTGAAGATGTGGCAACGTCAGATTTCTACGCGGAAGAACGTCGCCACGAAGGCGACGGGTCAACCTGCCGCGACTATGAGGCCGACCGAGGCTTCTCACCGTCCACCGGGCTAAGACGCCTCCCGGCCGCACCGCCGCTTCGGCCCAGGCCGACGGAGCGATGAAGGCCTGGTCGGAGCCGACTTGTCGTCATCAGGCGCGCCGAGTCCTCCCACCTAGGTCAACCTCATCTGACCGCTGATGAGCGACCGCCGAGACCCGAGCCGGATGAGCACTGGGAGATGCCCCACACGAGGTGGCGAACATGGTGAATCACATCTAAATCCGCGAGCTCATGGAAGATCGCAGCTCGCAAGGAGCCGATTTCAAGCTAAACCCTCCGCCCTGGTAAGTCAAGTCTTTTGTCTTTTGTTATTATTTAGCCGAATCCGACCGATCTTCTTGGTTCTTCGAGTCAACCCCTCATCCAAACCGCAGCGGCTTACGGGCCGCTTTCGAAGTTCGCTTCTGCACTGCAAGTGAGAGCGACATCGATGACCTTACTTGGGGGCGCGATGGAGGCCGACGCCAAGGGGGGAAGGAGGAGCGAAGGCGCCTCCGCTCGATACCTTTCGCCGACCGGGCTAAAGGACGAGGCCGACGGAAGGTTGTCCTGCCGCTAACCGAAGCCGCCATCTCTGGCGCTGAAGTTCTCCACCGCATGGCCGGGTCAAGTCGCGTGAATAAGGCCGGCCGCCCTGAAGTTCGCCGGGCGGTCGGCCAAAAGTTCAAGGGGCGGCCGCAGAACTAAGCGGGAGGAGGCGATCGCAAGGGGCCAACCGCTCGAAGGAAGTGAAGAAGCCGCCACTAGTCTCGCGGCGTTAATTTGCCTTGTCTTGCTTTTCGGATGATCCTTTCCCGTTTTTTCATTCCGTTTTTGCTTCAGTGGCCCCCTTTCTTGAGAGGGTCGCCGCCCTTCGCTATGGGTCGGCCGAGACGCCCGCCAACACTGGATTGACGCCGCCGACCTCCCGAGGCGACGGAGTGCAACGCTACAGAGAAGCGCGACGAGAAGGGACGACCGTCCGGAGAAGGCGAGGCAGAGAGCGCGGCTCCGCCAGAAGAAGCTGGAGGAGGTCAAGCCGCCGCCGAAAGCAAAACAACGGGCGGAGGAGGCCGCACCGCCAGCCGGCGCTGCTTGCTGGCTCCCGCCGAGCTCATACCGTGAGTTCACGGCGACCGAGAAGTCGGCGGGAGCACTCGTTATGGAGAAGGACGGTGGCGAGGCCTGATCGCAACGGCTCGCCGCCACCACGCCGCCGCATGGCAAGCAGCCGGTGAGCCTCCAACATCAGGCTGGCCGAGATTTAGGCGGTGGAGAGGCTGCTTCTTCGTCGCCACCATGCGCGCCGCTTATGGCGGCGGTTTTGCACGACGCCTTTTGAAGCCAGCGGCCGCCATTATTCCAGATGCTGAGGCATCAAGCGCCGCCATCGGATGGGTGTGCGAGGACGGTCCGCTGAACCAGCGCCTCGGACGCAGCGGTTTGAATGAGGGCGGTTATCCAGGCTGCACCAGCGGCATATGCCGAGCATCTATCCGCACGTTTTTTTGACTTTGTCTCTTCTTGCTTTTCTTCGTGGGCGCGCCAGCGCACTCCACTGGTGTAGTCCTCGAGTTTCGAGCTGTTGTCAAGAAAGTGCCCGGAACTCAATCATGAGTTCTTTATTTTTGTCTTTGTCCGATTTTTATCACAGAGTATCACACCCTCGCACACCGCTTTCAACCGTAACGCTGAGCTGCGGAGAAATGGACTCATCGATTGCCCGAGAGCCGGAGTAAGCTCTTTCTTTCGTGGGTGGCACAAGACTCATGGGTCAGAGTCCCGAGATTCGGGCCGATGGCGAGGCCGGGCCGGATCTTCCGGCGACCTTTTGTTGTCGATTTACTTAACGCCTTTTCTCTTTGTTTCTCGAGGCCAATCCCGCCTTCAGGAACGGTTAAGGAGTCAGATGGCCTTTCGCCAAGGAGGAGGAGGCGGCAGCTCGCTAAAGAGCGATTTGCAGCCGAGCAATTGGCGAGCGTATAGGTCAAGGCGTTTCGGACGAGCGGGAAGAAAGAGACCGCCTCCCGCCGAAGTTCGAGATGGAGTGCTCCTCCGGATCGACAGGAGGTGATGCTGATTCCGCTTCCACGAGATCGGTGACATTGTCGACGGTGAGTTTTTTGCTTTTTCTTCGAACCGCCGACTATAAGTCGTGCCGACCGCTGATTTTCTTCGCTTTTTCTGCTTTTGGGCAGACTCTTCCTGCCATTCGCAGTTTAACAATCGAGCCATCGAGGCTGATTACAGGCGGAGGGCTAATGGCGGGAGATCGCCGCCAACGCTTCGACTGCCGCCGACGAGCAGCTCTCGAGCATCGAGACTCGCCCACGCCG
The DNA here is from genome assembly GCA_021437245.1 of Aegilops speltoides. Taxonomy (NCBI): domain Eukaryota; kingdom Viridiplantae; phylum Streptophyta; class Magnoliopsida; order Poales; family Poaceae; genus Aegilops; species Aegilops speltoides. Next base: position 5,216 of record JAHHZJ010004199.1, on the reverse strand, counting down.
CCCATCACCGCCGCAAGGCCTGCCAACGCTGGGGCCCAGATTCTCGCTCGCTGTGCAGCATGCTTGCTCAAGATCGCTACCGGACTGCCGACCGGCCGGAGGTCGCGGCCGCCGCCTTGAGCCTTGAGAAGGTTCCTCGCCCGGCTGGCGCCGCCAGCCTGGAATTCGCCAAGGCTTGGTATCCGTGGCTGGACTCGACCGCCGCCTCGCCCGGCCGTGAGGCCCAGCAGAATCGGGCGGGCTGGAAGGCGCCTTGCCGAAAGCGGCGGCGGCGATCGCCGACTACATCGACACCAGATCTTCGTTTCGAGGGGCGAACGGCGCAGGGAGGTGCCCGAGTGGTTCGGATGAACCTCGACCACGGCGAGGACTCATGGAGGTGATCGGCTCCAAGATCGAGGAGGAAGAGGAGGCGGGGATAAGACTAGACGGAGGCGCCAAGACAGAGCGGATCACCAGCCTTAGCTCGATCGCGCCTCCAGAACGAGCAAGGCTCAACTGGCCGGGCCCGGAGACTACTGCCGAGACTGCCCACCTGGCGCCTCCAGCCTCGACACCGCCTGCTCACTGACCACGAACTGCTCTGCTTCTCCTTAGGCTGCCGCCTTGTCTTTACTTTATCTGCTTTCATAGTCTTTTGAAGAACTTGTTAATTTGTACAATTCCCCACCCGCGTGGTGTATTTTTGAACTTCACGAGGCCTTTGCTATGTAAATAACTATCTGCTTTCTATTTTTCCTTGCTCATTGCTCTTTTGACTTTTTCCTTGCCGCCCTTATAGTGCCGCTTTGTTGTGCGACTCAAATTAGCTTCCAAGGACTGCCGCAGAGTCAAATGCTCGCTACTTTAGGAAGGGAAGTACTTGGCCTTTTTAGAGTTTTTTAACAAGTTGATAGATGGCGGCGAGCCGACTATTTGAGAGTCAGCCGCAGAGAGGTCGAAACCGGCTTGGGCTATGCCTATGCTTTGAGTCCTTATCCATTTTTTCGTAAGCGCTGTCTTGCTTCATTTTCCGCTTACCAACAACAGCTCATGAAGCTGCGGGCTGACAGAGACGTGCTTAACAGCAGACACTACTTGTCCGATCAGCAGAAGCATTTCATAGCGAAGATTTGGCGAGTCCTCGGGCCGACTAGTTTAACCCGTGCCAAGCGGCATAACAGAGTAGCATGCTCGGAGGCATAATTTTATCATACGATAACAAAAAAGGGCAGCCTCCGAGCCTCGCCTCGAGGGCCCAAAGTCTCGTTATTTTAATACAAAGGATAGCGGTACATACTGCAAGAATCAAAATCTTCGGAGAAGATTTATGCTCCATGGCCGCCTTCCGAACTCCTTGCCGTAGTCGCCCTCTTCGCGCCGAGGCTTTAGCCGCTGATTAGGTAGTAGAGCTGCCGCTCAAAGACTTTGCTGATATGAAGGGGCCTTCAAGGCACCGGCTAACTTGTGTTGGCCAGCTGTTCACGAATCAGCTTGCAGCACAAGGTCGCCCTCTTGAAACGATCTCGCCCGACCTTCCGTCATAGTATCGCAGTAGACTCGTAGATGCCGGATCGGCCGAAGCGCCAATAGCCGCCCTTCTTCCAGCAGGTCGATGCCGCCTTGACGTATTCTTCAGCTTCTTCGGGACATGGTGACTCGTGGAGAGTCAAATTTATGTCCTTCTGGATGACGGCTTCGCACCGTGAGACGAGGAAGAAAGGCGAAGCCGTTGATTTTGGAGTCGCAGCAGACCCAAGGACGGCTGGTAGCCTCGCCAACAGCCGCCGAACGCCGAAAGTGGTTCACCAATGAGGCTTGATGCCGACAGGATGAGGCCGCTTGGTTGCTTCCACCGCCGCTTGATCTGCGGATGGGCAGCGGACGCTAAGTCCAATGGATGCCATGTGTCGCGCAGTAAACGCCGCAAGGCGGCTCGCAAAATTTGTGCCATTGTCGGTGATGATGCGGTATGCCGCATCACACCGTGATGTCGGCGATGAAAGTCACCGCTGTCACGCTCAACTTCTTGATGGGCTTTGCTTCCATCCACTTGGTGAACTTGTCCACCGCGACAAGCGATGAGTTAGGGGCCGGGCCGCCTTGAATGGTCCCACCATGTCCGTAATTAAATGCAAAGGGCAGGCGATGGGGATTGTTCAAGATTAAGCTTTCGAAGCTGCTTGGAGCGGAACTTCGCACCCCTTGCATTTTTGACTAACTCTTTAGCCTCTTCCAGGCAGTCGCCAAGAAACCGTCGAAGGCTTTGGCGATGAGTGCTCTTAGTTGCATGGTGGCCGACGCTTCTTATGCAATCTCTCGGAATTGCTTGCCCTGTTCGCTCCACGTGAGCCGGTAGACACCAAAGGACACCGCTGGCCCCGACTAGCTCTCTCTCGCTGATTATGTGTATGCTGCCACTGGCGCTGTACTTGCCAAGCCAAGATCTCACTACCATGCACTGCTCACTAGTCTTGAGGATGGGCGCTCCATGAGGTGCTGCGATTTCTTCAACCGCCACCATCGCAACTCTGGACAGGGGCGGCCGGGCTGAGGCGCGGCGGGAGTCGCGCCGCTGGTCGGATTGATGAAGTCCACTGCCGACCGCGCAGTTCCCCGTGCCGGTTTCAAGTCCCCGTTGGTTTTACTATGATTTTCTTTGGGGCCATCCGGCTGGGTTTTGAGTCGATCCGACTTCTTCGGAGGAGCGCACGAAGATGGAGTCTGATTCGTGAAGGCTTGATAGACGGCTAAAGGAGGCGCTCAAGAGCCGGCGTCGATGGTACCGCCAGCGGGTGGAGCCGACTCGCGCTAAGGCGCTCGCTATTTGTCGCTGCTTGGCACGTGATGAAACTCACACCTCGGCGCATCCGCTGAGTTGTCGCACCAGAAGCGGTAGCTCGCCATGTTTGCATCTTTGGCGCCCTAGTCGCCAGATGATCGCCGGACCACCAAATCGGAGTCGCCAGAGCATTGTGATCCGCAAATGCCGAAGTTCTTTGGCAAGCCGGAGTTTGGCGGATGAGCGCCTATTCGCGACGCTGTTGGAGGCGGCGGATTCGCAGACATACTTGAGCTTGTCGCTTTTGGGGGAGGTGAGGATGACGCTGCCCGAGGTCAAAGCGATCTTGGAGTTGTCAAATGCATCCGCCAATGGTGGAGTTTCGCGCCATGGTAGTAATCGGGTCTTGGCCTGGGCCGACGGGAAGTTTGCCAAAGGTTTATGATTTGATGGAGGTAAGGGCTGGTAGTAGATGGTGTAGGAGCGATCTATAGCTCCATTTGGCTACTCGACTGTGGTTGCCTCGCCCCAATGATCTCGGCTAGCTGGGTCAGGTAAACCATACAGCGATTGGATGCCCTTGAAAGTAAGGCTTCAACTTTCTTGGCAAAATGCACAATTATAGCACATCTTCACGCAGTAATACACCGTCTCTAGACAGAAGCGCTTTGCCTTCTCTTTATGCTCGACTACAACGACTGTGGCTGATTAGGCTTGCTGGTGGCGGCGATGACATGAGCATGGGCTTTGGGAGCCTGAGCCGCCAACACAGGGGGAGTAGTCAACATCTTCTTCACTAGAGAAATGCTTCATCCGCCTTGTGGTTCCACTCAAAAAGGTGGTCTTCTCATCGCTTGATACAAAGGGAGAGTTACCACCGATCGATGAATCGGCCGATGGACGCTAAGCGTACCAAGGAATTTCAAGACATCTAATAATGGCCGGGTACTCCATCCTCTCGATGGCCTTGATCTTCACGGGTTGCACTTCATGCCGCATTCAGAGACCGTAGCCAAGGAGCGCCGGTAATTCAAAACGCACTTCGTGGTTGAGCTTGATCCGAATCGGGCGAGGGTTTTCAAAGGTTTTGAGGTCTTCAAAGAAGCATCCCACGCTTCCCGCTCTCACCACTACATCATCCACGAACGCGGGCATTTCGCTGAGTTGCTTGAGGAGGCACTTCGCATGCAACGCCGAAGGTGGCGCCAACATTCCTCAAGCCGAACGCCATGGTCGTGTAGCGTATGGCCCCGAATGGCATGATGAAGGCGGTTCTAGTCTGCTTTGCCGGGTTCAGTTTTGATCTCGTGATATCCTAATATGCATCTAAGAAACCTCAACAACCGTGATCCGGCTATGGAGTCGATCACTTGATCGATTCTTGTCGTGGCAAATGGATCCTCCGGGCAGGCTTTGTTGAGGCTTTGTAATCAATGCACATCCGCCAACGCTTGTTTTTCTTCAACACCAAGACCGGGTTTGCTAACCACTGAAGAAACACTTCCATAATGAAGCCGGCTAGGAGCCGGCTATCTCTTCTCCTACGATTTTCTTCTTCTTCCGACAATCAGGAAATGCTGCTCGACGGGCTTCACATCAGTCGGATGTAAGTTGTGCTCATCCCTTGCAGACACCCGCATGTCTTTAGGGACCATGCAAGATGTCTCGATTCTCACGGAGGAAATGGATGAGCTCGCTTCCTATTTATCGTCAAGGTTTGTACCCATGACAAGATACCTTTGGGTGCTCCGGTCCAAGGGTATCTTCTAGTCTCTTTGTCGCTTGAACAACCTCAGCCAACTCTTGGGGTCAGGACATCTTCGGCTGTTCCTCCATCGCCAGACCCGATCAAGGAGCCGCTTCTCCCTGCTATTACTTGGGACTCGCCACGATCGCCGCCGCGCAAGCAGATGATTCTTTAGTCGCCAATGACGGTCAATCCCTTGAACTCCAAATCTTCATCTTGAGGTAGGCGAGTGGGGAACCACCATGAACTTGGCCAAGGCAGTCGCCAAGCAACAAGTGGTATGGGCTTCAAGGTCCACTACTTCAAACCAGACCGCTCTCGCCGAAATGATCTTTGTCTCCAAGAGGACGCCATCGATCTTGCCGATTGGTGAGCAGGAAAGGCGGTACAATACCATGGAACATACCGCTTGCTCGCAATTGTCTTTGCTTGATTCCTAGCTTCTCCAAAGTATCTTTGTACAGGATGTTGATGCTACTACCTCCGCCTATCAAGACTTCTCAAAAGCGGGTCGCCTTTATCGCTGGCCAAGGTAGCACCTAGACCAGGCATAGGAGCCCGGATTCGCATCACCTTGGTGATCCGCTCGCTTCCAACCGATAGGCTTCGACCAATGCTTAAACTCGAGTATCTGCGCCACCGTGATTTACTTCGCCAGAGTGCTCGCGCCGATCATCGCCACACCGTGAACACCACATAGGCTCCATG
>JAHHZJ010004197.1:0-48978 GCA_021437245.1 Aegilops speltoides | reverse complement strand
TCTGTTGAGTAATGGGACACGGTAGGCTAACCCGGTCCCAAAGATTTTTCAAGACATCGGGCAGGCTGCACTCAAGCCGAGTCCCGCACGGCGACTCCAAGACAAGCCGAGTCCCTGATGGCGACTCCAAGACGAGCCGAGTCCCAGACGGCGACTCAAGACGAGCCGGTCCCATGACGGCGACTCCAAGACGAGCCGAGTCCTGCACGGCGACTCTAAGTCTGGCGACTCTCCGTGAGAGGCCGACTATGGAGAGTCAGCCCATGACTCCTCCCCGGCCCGGAGCGGGTACGGCCGCAGCGCGGCCCCCCTCGCTTTACGAAGGACCGACATGGCTATAGTGAGCCATACCACCGAAGATCATCGGCGAGGCGCGACATCGCCGCTATGCTCGCCTCGACTCAGCCACAAAGGCGCAATGCATGCGTGCCCACGACGCCGACCTATACAGCCCGAAGATCGCGGGACCACCGCCGCTGGGTGGACGAAGGTGGCCCGGGCGCCCAAGACGGATTCAGGAGTCGGCCTCCCCGAGTCGGCCGACTCTCCCTGTGGCCCCACGAGCAATTAACCAGATAGGATGGGAATGGCGATGCTGATCGCCTGACAGACGGCGGCATGCACTGCCATGACCCAATGACCAAGCTCACATCGAGTGCCACACGTTGTCAAGTTTGTTCGCTGGACCCACCAACAAGGGCCCTGTCAAGGCGGGAAGGACGGCAGGTATGAGAGACAGATGGTCGGGACCCGCGCCCACCGGATTACATTGTACTTCGGGGTAGGCCTATATAAACCCCCCGGCATCCATGCAAAGGGTTCGACCTTGATAGAGATAGACCAGATAGCATAGGAAGGAGAGAGCTAGCCTTGCCCTCTCCTCGCCTCCCGACACATACAGTACCCAGGAGCACCATTGTCGCCACCTTGCTTTAGTGATCATGCGGAGACCCCAGAGAGCAAAGCAAAGAGGGGTGTTATCTCCTGAGAGCCCCGGCCGGTAGATTCGCCGCGGCATGCTCACGCCTCATCCTGCTTCTGTGCACCGGCGATGTTCTACTCGCCTCCACCATGATAAGCCATCTTTGGCATATGTCGCACCCAACCCCTACATTTGGTGCCCACCATGGGGCCTCGTGCACTCGTCCGAGATCTGTTCTCGACGGAACTGCCGGTGTCAAACCGCGGATCTCGGTAGGGGGTCCCGAACTGCGCCTAGGCGATGGTAACAGGAGACAAGGGACACGACAGTTTTACCCTGTGTTCGCCCTCTCGATGGAGGTAAAACCTACCCCGCTTGATTGATATTGATGATATGGGTAGTACAAGAGTGGATATACCACGAGATCAAGGAGGCTAAACCCAGAAGCTAGCCTATGGTATGATTGTTGTAATGGTTGTGTGTCCCACGGACTAAAACCCTCCGTTTATATAGAGACAGAGAGGGCTAGGGTTACACAGAGTCGGTTACAATGGTAGGAGATCTTCATATCCAGATCGCCAAGCTTGCCTTCCACGCCAAGGAAAGTCCCATCCTACACGGACGTAAGTCTTCAATCTTGTATCTTCATAGTCTTGGAGTCCGCCGACGATGATAGTCCGCTGTCCTGACACCCCCTAGTCCAGACTCCTCAAGATCCCCCTAACCAGTGCTTCAATGACGACAAGTCCAATACAGATATAGTCTTCGCGCTGTAAGGCGAAGTTCTCCTTGTTCCATGTACCGCCTAATAGTGTCCGCTTTTGTAAATGTTGCGCCCTTGGCTTCCATGCCCAATAATGGCCTTCTTCCACGCCGCATCTAATGTGAAAAGCCAGGTATCTTTTACGCTTACCCCTAGCTGCGCAAATAATCTTCCTATAAGAGAGGCAAGAATCCAGATCCAAATCACACCATCTTCCTTCCACGAGTACTCACCTGGAGCGCCTCGACCAAAAATCCGCCCATCATGGACCGCCGACGCTGCTCCCAGCTCTCCGCCAGAGATCGGAGGAGATGTTATGTCCTCACAACGAGCTAGTGATGCTCCAAGTGGAGGGAGATCTTCCTCCGCCTTTATGGTTCCTGCTCGAGCCGGGCTGGCCACCTACAAAGGTGGGAAGCAAGCGGAGGCTACCCCAAGTCCCAAAGAAAGGGGAGCGGTATGCTTCCCCCCATCCGATAAGGGGCCTGGATTTCTATACATCCGCTCCTCCGCTGGCTTCGGAGTTCTACTGACTCCAGCCCATCACCTCACGCCTACCGATTCTCGCATGTTAGGGCTTCAGAGTTTTTGCGAGCTATTTCGGGCATCGAGCCCCATTTTGGCGCTATGGAAGAGGTTATTTTGCTCGCACTCCGCCTCACGAGGGGTCCATATATCAAGTGGGCGGTGCCAAATATGGCGATCGCCGACCGGATATCCATCCGAACCCTAAGTAGGCGTCCAAGACCGCCTTCGTAATGGTTTTATGTAGAAGACGCCCGCTGCCGACTCGCTCGATCGGCCTCCCGGAGTTCAAGAATGCTCCTCAAGAAACGCCTGAGTTGGATCGTCATGAGCCCCCACCGGAGGAAGACAAGAGCGCCCATTATTTGATGGGCTGGATAAGGTTATCGGGTCCATTCCGGATCGACCATGATTGGAGTCAGTGGCCACGTGCATTATGGCGGGGTTCAGTCTGCAATACAGGCCACCCCATGGGATTTCAACGGGAGAATGATGCCACCTGGTCATGGCCGCCAAGGGCCGGATCGGTCAAGACTTGGTGAAGATTCTGTCCGCCTGCATAAGGGGAGAAGGAGGACTTCCTCCGACGAGCCCATTGAATGGGTTCTCCATGAACAACCTCAAGTTGGGTGTTTAATGTTCATTTATCCGACCCACGCTTTCAAAGTTAAGTACTTACTTTATGGTTTTCACACAGATCTGCACCGGACTATGGAGAGCATTCATAGTCCGCCCACAGCCCGAGGATCCAGAAGATCCCTTGATCCGCCCTTCAAGAGGATCCGACATAAAGGTGGAGCTAATCGACGGGTGTTCCATCAACTCAGCATGGACAATGCTCTAGTCACCATTACGGCCGACTACCCCGCCTATCTCCGTTCCCTGTGTGATTGTGACCAAGTCCCGACACCATTATTCCGCCCTTATGATTTCACCACCGATACAATGGTGTCTCAGAGGGGCGCCGGGGAGAGGCCGAGGCCACGGCAGCCGGCCAACAAAGGTCATCCGCCCAAAGAAGGGAAGAGGAGTGCGGCGCGATCGAGACGCCGCCGCAATCAGATAGCTCGCGGTTGTTATTTAGGACAAAGTTCCTAGAAAGTGTTTGAATGCTCATGACTTTTGCAGGAGAAAGAGTGCCCGCCGGATCAGGCGAGGAGTTGCCAACCTCAGCTCTACCAGCCTGTGCTCCAACGCCTCGGTCTCGGAGGGGGAGGCGAGCGCAAGACGCGAGCCGATACTCCTCCAACGGCGATGCCGATGACCGTCCGCCACCAGTGTCCGAGGTGGAGAGTGCTATGAACCATAGGCGCCACGACAGTTGCAGGACGCTGCTTCTCCCCGAGGCGCTGAATGCCTTTAACGCTGGGACACGCACTCCGCTGCTGCTCAAGATGGTTCGACCAGAGCTACTGAGCAAAGATGTAAAGGACATACTGTAAGAGATTTTAATAGTTGTATATGCCAAGAGCTCTCGAGACTTAAAGTAGTTGGAATAACTGATTTAAGGATCATATGATATGCAGGATCTTATGGAGAAGAATACCCGATTGTCCCAGGAGCTACAAGAGTGCAAGGCCCAACTTGAGGCCGCACTAATCGCCGCATGAGGAAACACAGAGACCCTCCCGGTAACACATCATTTCAAAAAGATAATCGGTAAAAGGCGCGGTGTGTAAGTCTAACAATGACATTGCAGTGTCACGGACAGATCCGAACAGTAAGACCATCGCACAAATTGAAGGTCATGGCGAGAGGGTGCTAACGAGGGTGCAGCAGAAAGGAACAAGCTCCAGGATGCCCACGCCCAGCTTGGAGAAGAGCTGAAGGTGTTCGGGCCGAGCTGTCCGCCCGTGAAGGAGAATCACGGCTTGGCACTGCATCTATAGTAAGTGCTTGAGCAAACTCCTTTGAAAAGAAGGGTTCGGGCGAGGAAGTTAATTGACAAAAATATGTCTCGAGGTGTGCTGCAGTGTCGCCTGCTGGAGGAGATGCCCGATCAACGGGTGATCAACTTCCCGAGCTGGTGCAATCGCCGAACGAAAGGGCAGTAATGAGCGGCGCTGCCCAGCCTTATGGCCTTCCCTCTCCCTACCCGAGGGCCTTGAGAGTTTATGGAGAAGCTTCAGAGTGCGGCAACAGCCTGCTTTGGAAGATTTCGCATGCCAGAGCTGCGATGTGATCCAAGAGCTCGCTTACTTGACGAGAGCTCTATTGGATCCAACTCGCCGCAAATTGTCACACCCTGATTTTCATGCCACAACACTTAAGTCAATAAATCATGCTAAATGTGGCTTGACAAAAACTTTTGTGTGTTTTGGTCCTTGCTTGATTGATTTTTGTCCGGTGTTGCAAGTGCTCTAAAAATAAAATAAATCCTCCAACTCCTATACTTCATCTCCTTGATCCAAAACCTTTTCCCAATGATCATGCCATGTGTATAGGACATAAAAATAATTTGTTGCAAAAATAATTTGGCCAAATAGCATTTTCAAAAATTAGTTTTTCAAAAACCCCTGAATTGAGGTTTGCACTGCAAGTACTTAATTAAGGGCAGTAAAAATCTTTCTAAAAATATATTTGACTCCTATTAGATATAGGATACCCAGAAACCACAAAAATATAATTTTGAAAGTTATTTTCCTATTTTATTTAAAAGCTTTTTCTTAAGGCCTAAAATGGACTTTAATTGGGAAAAAATTATTTTATTGCTTCAAAAATATTTGACAAAATTTAGGGAAACTCATAGGACATATATTGTCCATATATAAGAGTTTCAACACATGGTCATGTTCAAAATATTGGTCAAATCCTCAAAACTGCTTTCTCGATATTTCAAGCTTTTGAAATATTTACAAAGGAAATATTCTCCAAAAATTCCAAGAAAATTCTAGCATGTCACATATAACATGATTGATGATCTTGACAAGTATCATGTCATGGAGAATAGTAAACTCCATGAAATCCCTCAAAACCATTTCTGTCCATTCTCAAGTTTGAGCAACTTTACATTGCCAAACATGTCCAAATGCTCTCAAACCTTGTGAACATTCTCAAATGGTCTAATAATTAATCTAGACCAAGTGGCACAAGTTGGAGAACAAGTTAACTTGATCAAAGTGCCCAAAACCCTCTCTCACCGTAACCAAATTTGAACAACTCTACATTGGCAACTTTCTCCTTTGATCTCAACTTTGTGGGCATGTTCAGAACCTCAAATGATGACACTACACAAAGTGGTTCATCAAGGAGAACAGATTTGCATGACTAAATCTTGGGAAGCCCATTTCTGCTGATTTCTAGGTTTACAAAAGTTGCATTGGCTACTTTGCCCAAATGAGCTCAAAATGGGTGGAAGGCCCTAATTATGTGTGCCATTTCACCCCGAGGAGCCTCATGACAAATGGAAATCATCTTCTTGCCCAAACCTTTATCAAACACCTTCCGCATTTTGTAAAACCACTATTTTGACCCCTCCACTATTCTTGAGAGCTCAAATTTTACCACAGCCCTCCCAGCCCCCTTTACCTCCAAAGCAAGAATGGCAAGTCCATAGCTCAATTATTGGAAGGGTAAACCTCATTTTTCTCTCTCGACAGCTGCATTTCTCTCTCCGCCAACCTCCTCCTCACTCCAAAGGATCCCTCAGGCATCCAATGCCTCTACACCCTTCTTTACTACCCCAAGCACTACTGTGACATCAAGGGCGCGCCACATTGCCAAAAAATGCCATGCCGCCATTTGCACGCTCGAGCTGCATAAGGCCCCTCAAGACCAGTAGCCGCCCAACCGCCTCCCGCCACCTGGCCTCCCCAACAGGTTCGACGATGTGCCTCGACGTCCGCAACATGCCACGCCTGCCCCTCCTCCTCCTCCTCCTATCGCCTCGCACGCGGCCACTCCAAAGGAGTGGCTTCACACGCGAGCTCTCCGCACTTACCCGCCTTATCTCCCTTCTCGCCGTCAGACCATCTCTACAAACGCCCTGCACATGCAACGCTGCTCGACCTTCCTCCTCGCCCTCCTTCTCCCCACGGAACTCATCGAAGCGCTTTAGACCGCGCCATCGTGCACCAACACCTCAGAGTAGAGCCCCTCGAGTTCTCTCGCCTGCCTCGCTTCTCCTCTCCCCTGTAAACCTCCCCGACAAGCTCTCTCGCCGCTCATGCCCTTCCGTCCACCTCCATGGCCGGGCGCCTCTTCCACGCCATCCCGCTTCCACCTCTTCGCACCTCCTCGACATGCCTTGGGCATCTCGATGGATGCGCACTGCCCCGAAGCTCTCCGGCAGCAGACACCGCTGGAGGTGGTCGAATCGCGCACGGGCGGCGCCAATCCACCGCTCCGACGGCGCCCGTGACACGCACGGGAAGGCGCCTTCGCCTTCCTCCTCGGCGCTGCCGAGCCACACGGCCCGCCCCACCGCCGCCGCCGCAGAGATGGGAAGAGTAGCGCCAACGGCGAAGCGAGGCCGCGCCTCCGCTCGGGCGTCAAGGGTTGAAGACGACGCAAGGGCGAAGCGACTGCCATGGACCTCCCGCCGCCACCACAAGCGCCATGCCCACCTGGCATAAGTGGAGGTGCTCATGAATGACGCCTCGACGTGGCTTCACGCTGCAGCGGCCGAGCCACTGGGCCGCCCATGGCGGCCCGCTAAACCTCGCCTCAGGCGCCTCTTAAGGGTAAAGCCCTTGTCTGCTTTTCTTTTCTTTTTCCGTAAACTTGTAAAATCTCCCAAATATTCATATTAACTCCAAATTTGATGATTCAAATTTCTAGTAGCTCATAAAATCATGATCTATGTGCAACTTGCACATTTTTCCAGAAACTTTTTCTTCACAAACATTTATCAAATCTTGTTTTTCCATTTCTGTGATGAACTTTAGAAAATCACAGAGGGCTGAAAATTTATACAAATGCCATGATTCAAATTCCTAGATGCTTCTAAGTTCATAACTTAGTTTATGAACATTTTTATTAATACTTTCTGTACCACATAAATCATTGAGCCATTTCTTCATATTTATCAACTTTGCAAATTCATAGGAAATTCATTTGAGCTCCAAATCCAGTGAAACCAATTCCTAGATGCTTCTAAAATCATCCTTTGTTAAATGGGTGCCTTTGCTCATTTTTAAAAATAATTCTTCTGTACACATCTTGCAATTCCATAAACCCCTTTATCCCATCCTATCGAAATGTTTAGAAATATCCATAGATCCACTTCCATTGAAACCACTTTGGTCAACCCTCATATGACCAGAGGTATCCCAGAAAAGTCCAACTCATATTTTTAGAGGACTTTTATTTCCTGCCTTGTTGTTTTGCTTATCGTGGTTGCTTTCACGATAGTTGACGGCGTAGACGGAATGCTCGGAGTTGGACCAGAGATATTTGAAGACCTCAAGACTTTGTTAGAACAGTAAGCAGCCCTTTGACAATGTCTATGAAACCCCTTTTATGCATGTCATATATAGCTCTTTATTATTGTTGCATCGTAATCATGGTGAGATGGTGAACCACGGGTTGGTTGGTCGTTATATCCTCGCTGATACTTGCATTATGCATGGCCCTACCTTCTTATGAGGGTTATGCCGTGGGAGTAGATAGGACGCTATGAAAAGCTACGCAAAAGGGACGGGATATGCATGGTGATGGAGACAAGGTATTTTCAAAAGATTTTTCAAAACCCCATCGGGTGCCACTTATGCCCGAGGGAGATGATGAGATGGGTAACCACTTGATGACGGGTGGTGTACGGAGGCAAGTGTGGGTGTTGTTTTCGAAAACGGATTAGATTTAAGATTTGATGACTGCCCCAACCTTACATGCGCAACCACTCTACCCTTATATGGGAAAGGGCATTATTGAGTACCTAGACCGACATTAGCTTGGGGCCCGTGACATTAGTGACGGGGAGAGTTGGTGATCTCTTGGGACGGGTCGCATGCAGTGCAGGGTATGCCATGACCATTTTTATGGGGCACCGACACACCGCTGGTACCCCGCTGCTGGTATGTGATAAGTATGGGAGCGAGGCTCCAAGAAAGTGTTATGTGAAAAGTTGGGCACGGGGTTATCGCTGAATCGAGTGGACTCCATGTTAGTGTCGCCTAGGAAAGGTAGTGATCGGTGCTTACCCCGGTACATGATGTACCGCTGGTCGGGATGACACGGAAGTTCCCTGATCTAGTGGGTAAAGTGTGCAACCTTTGCAGAGTGTAAAACTATTCAATAGCCGGTCCACGGTCAAGGACGGTTACGGTGTCGCTTAAACTATGTCCGAGTTTTCAACCGTGTGTGTGAGCCGATAAACTACTCGGTCAAGTCAAAGGACTTGAAATGATTTGAGCTGGGTTGGTGCCACTTCGCTTATGTTAGATGGGTTGGTGCCCACTCTATTTATGTTGATATCCGAATCAGTCCTCATGGTTACTTGAACTCTCTTGATGCATGCTTTATATAGATGCTGAACATGTCATTGCACTCAAAACTAGCTTTCTCGCAAAATTTACCTATATCATGCATTGTTGTACCTTGAACCAAAACATGGGTTGCTTAAGTAGTACATTCAAAGTACTCATTGGCTTTCCACCGGGTTATTTTATTGACCAGCATGAAAGAACAGATGTGATGAAGAACTCTTCGGTGATGAACACGCGAAGCTAGGACCCTTCCCAATGTAATGCCCGTAGGGTTAAGGCGATGGCATGGGTCCAAGTTATCGATTTAAGATTTCCAAGCGATGCTTATATTTCAAGATCGGACCATAATGGTCCTACTTGTGTAAAACGGTATGTATGGATGTAAGACTCTTGTTATTCAGCTTCAGATGTTCAAGGAGCATTGATCTCGGGATCATCAGACATCGCATTCGGTGATCACGACTTATGAGTCGGGGTCCCCACACAAATTCCGTTTAAGCGAAGCCCAACTGATTGTAGTCCAGAAGCGACTCCTCTGTGGCGGCGATGCGATCCAAGAGCTCGCTTATGGACGAGAGCTCTATTGATCCAACTGCCGCAAATTCGAAGTTAGCGAAGATTGCTTTCAACGACCGGGAGGTCGCTCGTCAAGCGGCCGAACAGCGGTCATGAGAAACCACCCAGCCGGATAGTTTGTCCAAATGCCAAGGCTCCTTTTGATAAGATACCGCCTTTAAAGACGGAAGAGGCATCCTTCCTATAGGTCACGCATACGAGGAACTCTCAATGAAAGCACCAATGTCGGTGTCAAACCGGCGGATTTCGGTAGGGGGTCCTGAACTGCGGCCTAGGCGGATGGTAACAGGAGACAAGGACACGACAGCTTTTACCTGTGTTCGCCCTCTCGATGGAGGTAAACCCTTCTCCGCTTGATTGATATTGATGATATGGGTAGTACAAGAGTGGATCTACCACCAGATCAAGGAGGCTAAACCCTAGAAGCTAGCCTATGGTATGATTGTTCTAATGGTTGTGTGTCCTACTGACTAAAACTGAAGGAAGTATGCCCTAGAGGCAATAATAAAGTTATTATTTATTTCCTTATTTCATGATAAATGTTTATTATTCATGCTAGAATTGTATTAACTGAAACATGATACATGTGTCAATGCATAGACAAACATATAGTCACTAGTATGCCTCTACTTGACTAGCTCATTAATCAAAGATGGTTATGTTTCCTAACCATATACATGTGTTGTCATTTGATTAATGGGATCACATCATTAGGAGAATGATGTGATTGACATGACCCATTCCGCTAGCCTAGCACTTGATCGCTTAATATGTTGCTATTGCTTCTTCATGACTTATACATGTTCCCGTGAATTATGAGATTATGCAACTTCCGCTTACCGGAGGAACACTTTGGTGCTACCAAACGTCACAACGAATTGGGTGATTATAAAGGAGTACTACAGTGTGTCTCCAAAGTACATGTTGGGTTGGCATATTTCGAGATTAGGTTTTTCACTCCGATTGTCTGGAGAGGTATCTTCTCGCCCTCTCGGTAATGCACATCACTATAAGCCTTGCAAGCAATGTAGCTAATGAGTTAGTTACGTAATGATGCATTACATAACGAGTAAAGAGACTTCATGTAACTAGATTGAACTAGGTATTGATACCGACGATCAATCTCGGTAAGTAACATACCGATGACAAAGGGAACAACGATGTTGTTATGCATTTGACCGATAAAGATCTTCAGAGAATATGTGGGAGCCAATATGGGCATCCGTGTCCCGCTATTGGTTATCGACCGGAAACGTGTCTCGGCCATGTCTACATAGTTCTCGAACCCGTAGGGTCCGTGATGCTTAACGCTTCGCTGATTTATATAGTATTATATGAGTTATGCATGTTGGTAACCAAATGTTGTTCGAGTCCCTGATGAGATCATGGACATGATTTAGGAACCCTAATGGTCCGAGATAAAGTTGATATATGGGATAATGGTGTTTGATCTCCTAAGGGTTCCGAATTCACCTAAGGGGTTCCGGATGTTTCCAAATGTTTGGGTACGAGAACACATTATTTGGGCTAAAGGGGAAAGCCCACGAGGTTTTTGGAAAGTGCAAAAGGAAGTTTTATGAGATTAGAGGCTAGACACCGAACCTCGGGCGTTTAGCCCCGAGTCCGTAGACTCTTGCCTTTCGGCAAAACCGACTTTGAGGAGGCTTTTGCTCCAAGTTTCACCCCAAGTCTCAACATATAAATAGAGGGACAGGGCTAGCACCAAAGACACATCAAGAAACACCAAGCCGCAGTGCCGCAACCCCGTCCCCATCTAGTTTATCCTCCGCATAGTTTCCGTAGTGTTTAGGTGAAGCCCCGCGAGATTGTTCTTCACCAACACCGCCACCACACCGCAGGTCGCCGAACTCATCTACTACTTCCGCCTTGCCGGATCGAGAAGGCGAGGATGTCATCGAGCTGAACGTGTGCAGAATTCGAGGTGCCGCACATTCGGCACTTCTGATCGGATTGTGAAGACGTGACGACTACATGAACCGCTGCTGATAAATGCTTCCGCTTAGCGATCTTCAAGGTTATGAAGATACACTCCTCTCGCTGCTATACATCACCATGATCTTGCGTGCGAGGGAATTTTTTGAAATTACTACGCTCCCCAACGGTGGCATCCGAGCCTGGTTTTATGCGAGATGTCATATGCACGAGTAGAACACAAGCGAGTTGTGGGCGATAAGTCATACTGCTTACCAAAGATGTCATACTTTGGTTCGGCGGTATTGTTGGATGAAGCGGCCCGGACCGACATTACGCCAGACGCTTACGCGAGATCGGTTCTACCGACGTGTTTTTGCACATAGGTGGTCTGGCGGTGTCGGCCCAACTTTAGTTGAACCAAGTGCGTTACGCCTGCCTTGAGAAGGTTAAAACAACACTAACTTGACGAACTATCGCTGTGGTTTTGATGCGAGGTAAGAATGGTTCTTGCTCAGCCCGTAGCAGCCACAACAAAGTAGAGGACGCCTAACTTGTTTTTGCAGGCATGTTGTGATGTGATATGGTCAAGACATGATGCTATATTTTATTGTATGAGATGATCATGTTTTGTAATCGGTTATCGGCAATCGCAGAGCCATATGGTTGTCACTTTATTGTATGAAATGCAACGCTTCGTAATTGCTTTTACTTTATCACTAAGCGGTAGCGATAGTCGAGAAGCAATAGATGGCGAACGACAATGATGCTACGATGGAGATCAAGGTGTCGCTACCGGTGAAGATGGTGATCATGATGGTGCTTCGAGATGGAGATCACAAGCACAAGATGATGATGGCCATATCATATCACTTATATTGATTGCATGTGATGTTTATCCTTTATGCATCTTATCTTGCTTTGATCGACGGTAGAATTTTAAGATGATCTCTCACTAAAATTATCAAGAAGTGTTCTCCCGAGTATGCACCGCTGCCAAAGTTCGTCGTGCCTGCACACCACATGATGATCGGGTGTGATAAGCTCTACGTCTATCAACAACGGGTGCAAGCCAGCTTTGCACACGCAGTAATACTTAGGTTAAACTTGACGAGCCTAACATATGCGTATATGGCCTCGGGCATGGAGACCAAATGTCGAGCGTGAATCATATAGTAGATATGATCAACATAAGATGTTCACCATTGAAAACTACTCCATCTCACGTGATGATCGGTTATGGTTTAGTTGATTTGATCACGTGATCACTTAGATGACTAGAGAGATGTCTGCCTAAGGGATTTCTTAAATAATATGATTAATTGAACTTAAATTTATCATGAACTTAGTCCCGATAGTATCTTGCTTGTCTATGTTGATTGTAGATAGATGGCCCGTGGCCGTTGTTCCGCTGAATTTTAATGCTGCTCTTGAGAAAGAAAAGTTGAAAGATGATGGTAGCAACTACGCGGATCGGGTCCGTGAATTTGAGGATTATCTCATTGCTGCATAGAAAAATTATGTCCTCGAAGCATCGCTGGGTGCCAGTGCTCGCCGCCGATGCAACCGACGACGCTAAGAACGTCTCGCGAGCAAAGTCGATGAGTACTGATAGTTCAATGTGCCATGCTTTACGGCTTAGAACCGGACTTCAACGACTTTTTGAACGCATGGAGCATATGAGATGTTCCAGAGTTGAAGTTAATATTCCAAGAATGCCCGGATTGAGAGATATGAAGTCTCCAATGAGTTCTCTAGCTACAAGATGGAGGAGAATAGTTCACAAGGAGCACATACTCAAGATGTCTGGGTATTGTAATCACTTGATTCAACTGGGAGTTACTCTTCCGGAAGATAGCGTCATAGACAGAATTCTCCAATCACTTCTACCAAGCTACAAGAGCTTCGTGATGAACTATAGTATGCAACGGATGGATAAAACGATTCCCGAGCTCTTCGCAATGCTAAAGGCTGCAGAGGTAGAAATCAGGAAGGAGCATCAAGTGTTGATGGTCAACAAGACCACTAGTTTCAAGAAAAAGGGCAAAGGGAAGAAGAAGGGGAACTTCAAGAAGAACAACAAACAAGTTGCTGCTCAAGAGAAGAAACCCAAGTCTAGACCTAAGCCCTAAATCGAGTGCTTCTATCGCAAGCATCAGACACCGGAAGCGGAACTGTCCCAAGTATTTGGCGGTAAGAAGGATGGCAAGGTGAACAAAGGTATATGTGATATAAATGTTATTGATGTGTACCTTACTAGAGCTCGCAGAGCACCGGTATTTGATATCGGGTTCTCATGCTAATATTTGCAACTCGGCAGTGGACTACGGATTGCTTAACACTAGCAAAGGACGAGGTGACGATGCGCTGGGAAATGGTTCCAAAGTTGATGTGATCGCGGTCGGCACGCTACCTCTACATCTACCTTCGGATTAGTATTAGACCTAAATAATTGTTATTTGGTGCCAGCCGCTACATGAACATTATATTTGGATCTTGTTTGATGCGAGACGGTTATTTATTTAAATCGAGAATAATGGTTGTTCTATTTATATGAGTAATATCTTTATGGTCATGCACCCTTGAAGAGTGGTCTATTTTGATGAATCTCGATAGTAGTGATACATATTCATAGTGTTGAAGCCAAAAGATGCAGAGTTGATAATGATAGTGCAACTTATTTGTGGCAATCGCCGCTTAGGTCATATTGGTGTAAACGATGAAGAAACTCCATATCGATGGACTTTTGGAACCACTTGATTATGAATCACTTGGTACTTATGTAACCGCGCCTCATGGGCAAGATGACCAAAACGCCGCTCTCCCAGACTATGGAGAGAGCAACAGATTTGTTGGAAATCATACATACGTATGTATGTGGTCCGATGAATGTTGAGGCTCGTATGATATCGTTATTTTCTCACCTTCACAGATGATTTAAGCAGATATGGGTATATCTACTTAATGAAGCATAAGTCGAAACATTTGAAAAATTCAAAGAATTTCAGAGTGAAGTTGAAAATCATCGTAATAAGAAAATAAAGTTTCTACGATCCGATCGTGGAGGAAAATATTTGAGTTACGAGTTTGGTCTACACTTGAAACAATGCGAATAGTTTCGCAACTCATGCCACCGAACACCACAGCAGAATGGTGTATCCGAACGCTGTAATCGTGATTTTACTTGATATGGTGCGATCTATGATGTCTCTTATCGATTTACCGCTATCGCTTTGGGGTTATGCTTTAGAGACGCCACATTCACATTAAATAGGGCACCATCAAAACTGCTGAGATTTACACCTTATGAACTATGGTTTGGCAAGAAACCAAAGTTTTCATTTCTTAAAGTTTGGGGCTGCGATGCTTATGTGAAAAGCTTCAACCCGATAAGCTCGAACCCAAATCGGAGAAATGTGTCTTCATAGGATACCCAAAAGAGATCTGTTGGGTACACCTTCTATCACAGATCCAAGGCAAAACATTCGCTGTTAAGAATGGATCCTTTCTAGAGAAGGAGTTTCTAGAAAGAAGTGAGTGGGAGGAAAGTAGAACTTGATGAGGTAACTGCACTGCTCCCTTATTGGAAAGTAGTTCATCACGTAAATCGGTTTTGTGACACCTACACCAATTAGTGAAGAAGCTAATGATATTGATCATGAAACTTTAGATCAAGTTTCTATCAACCTCGAGGTCTACCAGAGTAAGATCTGCACTGAGTGGTATGGTAATCCTATTCTGAAAGTCATGTTACTAGACCATGATAAACCTACGAACTATGAGGAAGCGATGATGAGCCCAGATTCCACAAAATGGCTGGAGGCCATGAAATCTGAGATAGGATCCATGTATAAGAACAAAGTGTGGACTTTGGTGGACTTGCCCGATGATCGGGAAACCATAGAAAATAAATGGATCTTCAAGAGGAAGACGAACGTTGATAGTAGTGTTACTATCTACAAAGCTCGACTTGTCGTAAAAAGGTTTTTGACAAGTTCAAGGTGTTGACTACAATGAGATTTTCTCAATTGTAGCGATGCTTAAAGTCTGTCCGAATCATGTTAGCAATTGCCACATTTTATGAAATTTGGCAAATGGATGTCAAAACTACATTCCTTAATGGATTTATTAAAGAAGAGTTGTATATGATACACAGAAGGTTTTGTCAATCCTAAAGGTGCTAACAAAGTGTGCATGCTCCAGCGATCCGTCTATGGACTGGTGCAAACATCTTAGAGTTGGAATATATGCTTTGATAAGTTGATCAAAGCATATAGTTTTGTATGCACTTACTTGAAGCCTCAGATTTACAAGAAAGTGAGTGGGAGCACTACAAGATTTCGATAAGTATATGTGAATGACATATTGTTGATCGGAAATAATGTAGAATTATTCTCAAAGCATAAAGGAGTGTTTGAAATGAGTTCTTTAAAAGAAAGACTTCAAGAAGTTACTTACATATTGAGCATCAAGATCTATTGAGATAGATCAAGACGCTTGATAAGTTTTTCAATAAGTACATACCTTGACAAGATTTTGAAATAGTTCAAAATGGAACACTAAAGAAAGAGTTCTTGCCCGTGGTTGCAAAGGTGTGAAATTGAGTAAGACTTGAATCCCACCAAGGAAGAATATAGAAAAGAGAATGAAAGTCATTCCCTATGCCTCACCATAGGTTCTACAAAGTATGCCATGCTATGGACCGCACCTATTGTATACTCGCCCTATTTTGGCAAGGAGTACAATAGTGATCTAGGAGTAGATCATTGACATTGGTCAAAATTATCCTTAGTGGAATAAGGATATGTTTCTAATATGGAGGTGACAAAAGGTTCATCGTGAAGGGTTACGCCGACATAAGTTTTGTCACGACCGGTTTTCCTGTAATAAATTTCCGTAAAGATCCGTCAGGTTTCATCAGCCCTGTGATTATCCGTAATGATGAGGCTCCAACTTGATACGTAAATTCCAAGCAAAATACAAAATATGTGGTACAAGACCATTCTCGCCTGTGAGTACAACAAAAGGTTTCTAGAGGTTGATGGCGGAAGCGGTTGTGAAACATTAGTGTCTATGGACTCCATTTCCCACAGAACAAATTTGACTGTGTTAACTCCTATCTTCACGAGGCTGCTATCATCCTTGCTTAGGTTCCGGCTGTCATCGCACCGCCTCTCTCAGGCAAGAAAATCTGCCAAGACAATAGCCACTTAACAAGCCAAAGAG
Organism: Aegilops speltoides; assembly: GCA_021437245.1. Lineage (NCBI taxonomy): Eukaryota > Viridiplantae > Streptophyta > Magnoliopsida > Poales > Poaceae > Aegilops > Aegilops speltoides. Next base: position 32,609 of record JAHHZJ010004197.1, on the reverse strand, counting down.
TACTTTGAATGTACTCGCAAACATTATGAACACAGTATAACATAACAATGGTGTGCTGAAAATATTTTATGCTCGGACGCTACTACTAAGATAAATATAACTCGATGCGCAAGCAAGTTATTTATAAAATGCAATAACATAGTAGTATTAAAATTTATGAAATAAATAACAAGCAATGCTACGTACAAGGCCTCGAGCGACACCACATAAAGGGCTTAAAAGAAATGCTACAGCAAGGCCCGAGCGACACCACATAAAGGGCTTAAAAATGTTCTCACGGAAGGCCCGAGCGACACCACATAAAGGGCTTTAAAAGAAATGCCATAATGCAAGGCCCGAGCGACACCACATAAAGGGCTTTAAAAGAAATGTTACAGCAAGGCCCGAGCGACACCGCATAAAGGGCTTTTTAAAATAATAATCATAGCGAATATCCTGAGGTAGAACCATCCCGTAGATACTCGATAATAACAATAATATCATGGGTTAGTCAACGATAATAATAATCATATAAGTCACAAGTCACAATCCATGTTGTTCCAGTTCTGGTTAACCGCTTCACCTCCGAAGACCGACACTAAGACCGACACTTGACCCATCCCAGACTGTAGTCCTTAACCATGGACACAACTATTCGAATAGGTTTTAATCTCTGCAGAGGGTGTACTCTTTACCCACGAGTAACGGATTCCTTTAGTCCATCGGGACTAATTCCGCTTACGGTCTTTTAAATGAAAACACACCTGACTTGCACACACCAGCTTAACTTACCGGTGTCTGGAATCACCCACGACACCCATCAAGCAAATCAGTAAGTGGGAGGCTACAACCTCGCAGAAGCATGGGATCAAATTTATATCGCACGCCTAAGGGGTGGCCTCTTTCGTCCCAACCGAAACACCCATGCCCCCGACCGGATGATCGGCTTTAATCCATGGCCATGGTACCTCATCCCGCCCCCTCAGATGGTGTGTGCTTGAAAGGGGTCGACAAATTATCGAACTGCACTCACCCGGTGGCAGGACAAGTGGTAGCACAAAACAGTGTGGGGTTATCGAACAAGACTCGATCTACGGCCGACTCAGAGGTTTATAGTTTCCTCGCATGACATGTATAACAAATATATTTCAACCAATACTCATTATATCTTACCATGCCATATCGACATACCCGTCTCCGACGGAGACCATGACAAGCTCACGCCACCCAAGGCGAGGCTTTCCCGATTTCTTTCCGCATGCATGCAAGGTACATGAGGATGATTACCATCACAAGTATACTTTTTTCCAACAGATGGAGATCACCAATATGCATCCATGCAAATGATCATATCACATGAAATAACGAGTCCTTCGAAGGAGGTGGTGTTATAAACGTGTCAACGAACACACCAAAAATATTATGCCGGGTTCAATGCTTGTCTTCAATGTGTGGAAAGGCAGGTGCACTCCAAAACATTTGAATGCTTTCTCCTCTCTCCAAAAATCCTATTTTAGCAATATAAAGAATTAACACACCAAATAAAAACATCACCAAAAGTTGTTTTGAAATTTTTCAGTTAAATCTTAAAATAAACTAGGTGAGATTTGAGAGAGGTAGGAAAAGAATTAATTCATTTGGAGTTATATTTTAAAAGATATAGCCACCAAACATTTGGTCAAAAACTGCTTTTAAAATAAAGATATAAAAGAAAACGCTTTGATGTAATACGCTTTCACAGGCAAACGATTGGGGTTTTTGGCGCTTTCACTTAAACACATGGACCGGCCACAGGGTGTCACCGACAAGGCTCTGCCTCGCCCATCGGGTCGTTCACCAGCCTCCTCCTTCCTTTTCCTCCGCCCGAGCAGAGCGCAGCTCCCATGATCGTCACGCGGCGAAGGGAGGCTCTCGAGGGCATCCGAGGCCAGAATGGATCCACCTCTCCTAGGCGGTCCTCCCGGTGGTCGACCGCCGGCGGGGACGGAGGGGTTCGCTGGCGCGAGCTCACAAGGAGGGAGCTTCATGACGACGAGTGGTTTTGGGGTGAAAGTGGTTCCCGATCAAATCAAGTAGGGCGTTGTCTCCGGAAGGGAGGAGGTGTTCTTGGCGAAGAGAAATGGGAGGAGAGGCCCTAGTGGCGCCGGAATGGTCGAGACAACGGCGGCGGCCGGAGTTGCCGGAGATGAGGAAGACGGCCTCTCGGTCGATTGGCTGCCATGGGGAACTGGGAGGTATCGAGGTCGCCGCGAACTTAACGTGCTTTGGGGCCTCCTTAAATAGGCGCCGGGTCGGTTCCGACGATGGTCAAGATGAGAACGCCGTGACCGCCGCGGCCGTGGCCGCAGGCGACGTGGCGGCGATTTAGGGCTTGCGGACAAGGTTGAGGATGAGCTCGAGCTGTGCTAGGGGCTGTGGCGGCGCCGGGTGGCTTGGGCGGCGCCAACGGAGCAGTAGGTTGTCAGGCGCCGCGGGCGGTTAGCTCTTGGCCGCCGGTGTGGCAAGGGGCGGCTTACGGTTATGTGAGAAGGGAGCGCTGCCAAGTGGTGCCGCAGAGCGGACAAAACCGTGGGGCCAGAATGGTTTGCTCGATGATGCAAGGCTGCAAACGCACGCTCGTCAAGGCCTAGGCGTGCACGGATGTGCTCGACGAATGCCGAGCATGCTACAGAGCTTGGGTGAGGCTGGCATTTAGCAGATCTAGGTTAGGAGTAATGGGGAGTCTAGTGGACATGCTTGTTTGATGAGAGGTGCAAGTTCATAGTGTAGACTTGAGATCATGCCAATTCACCCATGCACTCTAGGTGTTTGTCAAATGCCAAAGGCACCTAGGCTATTCTTGGAGTGGCCAAAATCTCCTGTGTCGGTGTCTCTTTGGATGCAAGAGGGAGTGGTGAAGTTAGTTTGCAGAAAGGAGAAACTTGCTAGTGCAAGTTTTGCAAAACTTCAATTCGGGATGTAAAGCAAATGGCATTGTTGCAAGCACTTGAATCATCCAATGGGTCCACTCTCCTGGACTTAAGGGTTTAACATGGAGGACTACAAGTAGGAGAAAGAATATATGGCCAAGGAGTAAGAAATAATATGGATGCTGTACAATCCATCATGTTGGACCAGAATGAAGATGAGGTTGTTACACTCAAAATTTTTAAAGAACATAAATGGGTTTTTGCACAAAGTGGAATAATATGCTCCTACTGACATCCCATAATTTTGGTGGAGGCTAGAAAGAATTATTTAAAAGGGTTGTAGTGCAAAGTTGCTCTCTGGACCAGAGAAGAAAATTGGGTGTAGAGCTCAAAATATTTCAATAATAAAAGATATTTTTGTATAAAAGTGATTTAAAAACATCACATGACATCTCCAAATTTTGGTTGGATTTTTAGATAAATATATCAAGTGGTTGTAGTTCAAATATGGCCATATAACCTTGAAAAACCATTTTTCAAGAAAATAAAGATCAAGCAAATTAATTATGTAATTAGTTCTACTAATAAAAGAAAAGTTTTTCTTGAGAGGTTAAACAAGTCCAATAACATATTTGAAAAGTTTTCTGTATGGGGAAAACTCCATAATAGCAAGGAGAAAAAGTTTCAAAATCAAAAGGGAGCCCAAAAATAAAAGTTTTAATTTCCCGGAAAATTTTTAATTAATAAAACAAGGTCAAAATTTTGGGGTGTCACAAGTTTTGGCACTGATCTAGATGACTCTAAGTCTTAATCTGGATACATATTGAAAGTGGGAGCAATTAGCAATAGTAGCTCCGCAAGAGCATTGTAGACATAGTATATTTGTAAAATACATACGGCTCTAAATGTGATGCATCTGGCGACTAAGCCTCTCTCACAAGCAAAACATGATCACACCTTAGTTCTCTTTGGGTGTTAATCACATAGCGATGTGAACTAGATTATCGACTCTACTAAACCCTTTGGGTGTTGGTCACATGACGATGTGAACTATGGGTGTTAATCATGTATGATATGAATATTGGTGTTAAATCACATGGCGATGTGAACTAGATTATTGACTTAGTGCAAGTGGGAGATCAAGGAAATATGCCCTAGAGGCAATAATAAAGTTATTATTTATTTCTTATTTCATGATAAATGTTTATTATTCATGCTAGAATTGTATTAACCTAAACATGATACATGTGTGAATACATAGACAAACATATAGTCACTAGTATGCCTCTACTTGACTAGCTCATTAATCAAAGATGGTTATGTTTCCTAATCATAGACATGTGTTGTCATTTGATTAATGGGATCACATCATTAGGAGAATGATGTGATTGACATGACCCATTCCGTTAGCCTAGCACTTGATCGCTCAAGATGTTGCTATTGCTTTCATGACTTATACATGTTCCTCAGAATTATGACATTATGCAACTCCTGCCATCGGAGGAACACTTTGGGTGCTACCAAACGTCACAACATAACTGGGTGATTATAAAGGAGTAATACAGTGTTCCAAAGGTACATGTTGGGTTGGTATATTTTGAGATTAGGTTTTGTCACTCCGATTGCTCTGGAGAGGTATCTCCGGCCTCTCGTAATGCATATCACTATAAGCCTTGCAAGCAATGAAGATGAGTTAGTTACGGAATGATGCATTACGAACGAGTAAAGAGATTTGCTAAGAATTTAGATTGAACTAGGTATTGATACCGACGCTCAATCTTGGGTAAGTAACATACCGATGACAATGGGAACAACGATGTTGTTATGCGGTTTGACTGTTAAAGATGTTTGTAGAATATGTGGGAGCCAATATGGGCATCCAGTCCCGCTTATTGGTTATCGACCGAAACGGTCTCGGTCATGTTCATATAGTTCTCAACCCGTAGGGTCCGCACGCTAACATTTCGCTGACGTATATAGTATTATATGAGTTATGCATGTTGGTAACCGAATGTTGTTCGAGTCCCGTATGAGATCATGGACATGACGAGGAACTCCTGAATGGTCCGGAGATAAAGTTTGATATATGGGATAATGGTGTTTGATCTCCGGAAGGGTTCTGGAATTCACCGGAAGGGGTTCCGGATGTTTCCCGAAATGTTTGGGTACGAGAACACGTTATTTGGGCCAAAGGGGAAAGCCCACGAGGCTTTTGGAAATTGCAAAAGGAAGTTTTGCAGAGACCAAAGGCTAGACGCCAGGAACCCTGGTATCACTGGAGTCCGTGTAGGACTCTTGCCTTTCGGGCAATACCGACTTTGAGGAGGCTTTTGCTCCAAGTTTCGACCCCAAGGCTCAACATATAAATAGAGGGATGTGGCTAGAACCAAAGACACATCAAGAAACACTAAGCCGCAGCCGCAACCCCGCCCCTCTAGTTTATCCTCCGTCATAGTTTTCGAGTGCTTAGGCGGCCCCGCGAGATTGTTCTTCACCAACACCATCACCACACCGTCGTGTGCCGAACTCATCTACTACTTCGCCTCGCCTTGTTGGATTGAGAAGGCGAGGACGCCATCGAGCTGAACGTGTAGAACTCAGAGGTGCCGTGACGCTCGGTACTTGATCGGTCGGATCGTGAAGACATACGACTACATCAACCGCTGCTGATAAACGCTCCGCTTAGCGATCTTCAAGGGTATGAAGATACACTCCCATCTCATTGCTATACATCACCATGATCTTGCGCAGCGTGAGGAAATTTTTGAAATTACTACGCTTCCCAACAAAACCCTCCGGTTTATATAGACATGGAGAGGGCTAGGGTTACAGAGTTGGTTACAATGGTAGGAGATCTTCATATCCAGACGCCAAGCTTGCCTTCCATGCCAAGGAAAGTCCCATCCTGACACGGACGAAGTCTTCAATCTTGTATCTTCATAGTCTTGGAGTCCGGCTGACGATGATAGTCCGCTGTCCGGATACACCCTAGTCCAGACTCCTTAGAACCTTCTCCTCCTCGGCGAAGCGCAGCCAGCCAAAGCTCGCCAGAGGGAGTCTCAGATTGATGCACCGCAGGACGCCGAGGCCGCCAGCGAAGCGAGTTCAGCCACTAAACTTGTCGGCGATGTGCGCTTTCTCCGACGAGCCTCGATCCGACGCAGGCAGTGGCCCTCGAGTCTTCGCGGCTCTCGACCAACTCCACGCCATCGGGCGAAGCTCGCTGTGGACTTGAGTCCGAGGGCTCCACCGACCATGCTGGTCGACCGACGCCGCGTCGCTGACACTTTCCCCACCAACGTGGTTCACGACGAGCCGCCTCTTATAAGGAGAGCGGCGAAGCGCCACACGGAAGTGCTTCGCCATCGCCACGGCGAGCGCCCGGTGAAGAAGCTCAGACCCGCCGCCGCGTCTCGCGAAGACCTAACGGGCGCCTATTCCAGAGGACGCAGACGCCGAGACGCTGGAGACACGCCGCCAGATCATCGAAGGTGGCAAGAGGTCGGCAGCATGAGGCACCTGCCGGCATACCAGCGTGAGATGGATCGCGCAGGCACGACGCCGCTCCAATCGCCGAGCCGTTTAGGCGCAGCTCGCCGAGGCGGCGTACTATCGCCGATTTGTTCGGGCTAAACGCCCAGATACGCCACCTCGCGGAGAACATCCGCTGCCTAAGCGGGCGATCGACGAGCTGAAGAACTTCGGCGAAGAGCGCCGTTTGATGACGGAGCGAGTCCAGCAGCTCCTCGACGCGGTTGGTGCACTGAACGCGGTCGGCGGCCGCGAGGATGCGCTGCAGCAACCGAACGATGACTTCCCTCCCCGCCGAGATCAAGGCGCGATTTCTGACGCCGATCGCGGAGTCCGCGAAGGAAAGAAAAGGAGCCGGCTGCCGCCGCAATGGACTCGGCCACCATTGAGCGCGACCAAGACGGCCGGCCGAGAGCGGAGCGGAGCGGCGGACGACTCACCGCCTCCCCACCCGTAAGAGAACAATGAAGTTTCGCTACCGTTGAGCATCCGACTTCTGAGGCCGCCGCCGCCGAGAAGGAGTTGTAGAGAACGGCCCGCCATTGATCGACCGACTCCACCGATCCTCGCACCGAAGAAGAAGACGAGCTGGGTCCGCTTTGCTTCGAGCCTCAGATCCGAGACGCAGCCTTTCCTCAAAGGGTTCACGCCCCGAGACACACCTAAGTACACCGGATCCGCGGAAGCCAAGATCGCCGATAGACTACTCCACACCGCCAAAGATAGCGAACGGCAACAAGCGGGTTGCCGTGAAGTACGCTCCACTCATGCTCCGTGGCACGCCCGACATGGTTGAACAGCCCGGCCCCGCAAAGCATCAACAGCTTGGTCGACTTCACCAAGCCTTCATCCGCAACTTCACAAGCACGCATAAGCGACCTCCCAAGCCGCCAGCTTTCTCCCGGCGCATAAGGCCCCGACGAGTCAACACGCTGACTACTCTACACGCCGGGCGAAGCCGAAATCCCGAGAGGGCATGCACGAGGTGCAGGCTATCGAGTATTTCATCGCCGTGCCGAGAAGTCACCTCTCAAGCATGTGCCTTCGCGACGAGCCGGAGACCTCGACGTAAGTCTTGGTTATAGCATAAGCACGCCACACCGACTCATCCATGAAGACAGAGATTCAAGTCAATGCGGCCGCAAGGTGGCTCTCAGTGCTCCTGTAACCCCACCGAGACACCAACAAGGCGCCAACAACAATGTAACGACAACAAGCGAAGATTCAACAGCCGACTTCCAACAATGCAAGTTGCGAGAAGTTGAAGATCAACACCGAGGGGCAGCCTCCGCCAAGAGGTAGAAAGGCGGCAAATCCAATTGGTTGCCGGCCTTTTCCTATGAGCAGACTCTCGATGGTCCGTGCAAGTTCAACAGTGGCGCGAAGCCTTCGAACCATACCACCCGAAAGTGCCACTCGCTCACCAGAATCGCTAAGGAGACGGCTTGTACCTCCACCGCCGGCTGGGCCGCCGCCTCCACACCGCCCCAAAGAGCCGGGCGGCTCTCGCCACCGGTGCAAGGTAAGACGAAGTTCCCAGATGAGCACGGAGCCTATGTGGTGTTCACCAGTAGCACATGACCGGCAAGAAAGAAGCCAACAGCAAGAAGAAGTGAATGTGGTCGATCAAGCACCCAGTTCATGCATTGGTCCGAGAGGCCTATCACCGAGTAGAGAGGATCACCCGTGAGGTGATGCCAACCGGGTTCCTATGCCCTCGTCCTAGGTGCCACCTTGCCACCGATAGGCGGGCCGCCCGCTTTCAAGAGTACCGATAGACGGAGGCAAGAGCATCAACATCCTGCATAAAGATACCATGGAGAAGCTAGAATCAGTGAAGATAAATGCAGAGCAGCGGATCAGGTTCCATGGTATTGTACCCGCCTTTTCCTGCCGCCAATCGGCAAGATCTCGATAGACGCCCTCTTCAAGACAAAGATCATTTCCGCCGAGAGCTACCGGTTTGAAGTAGTGGACCTTGAAAGCCCATACCACGACCGCCGCCGACCTGCTTGGCCAAGATCATGGCGGTCCTCACTACGATACCAAGATGAAGATGCCGAGTTCCAAGGGAATTCGACCGTAGCCGGCGACTATAGAAGTCGTCACAAGCCTGCTGCCGAGAGAAGCCGACTAGCCGAAGTTCCCGTGATCGTAGCTGAGAAGCGGCCTTGACCGAAGTCGTGGCGATGGCCTAAAGCAGCCGAGATGTCGCCCACCCCAAGGAGTCTGGAAGTCGAGGGCCTGCTTAAGCCGCCAAAGAGACCAAGAAGATACCCTTGGAACCGGAGCACCCAAAGAGGTACGCCATCATAGGTGCAAACCTTGACAACAAATAGGAAGGTGAGCTCATCGATTTCTCCGTGAGAATCGAGACATCTTTGCATGGTCCCCAAAGACATGCCAGTGTACCGACGAATTCGCCGAGCACAAGTTACATGTCAGCCAGATGTGAAACCCGGTCAGCAGCCCTTGCGCCGCTTGTCGAAGAGAAGAGAAGAGTTGTTGAGAGGAGATAGCCCGCTTCATGCGGCTTCATCATGGAAGTGTTTTTCCAGAGTGGTGGCAAACCCGGTTTTGGCATCAAGAAAAACAAACAAAGGGCGGATGTGTATTGACTACACAAGCCTCAACAAAGCCTGCCCAAAGGATCCGCTTGCCGCCAAGAATCGATCAGTGATAGACTCCACACCGGATGCGAAGCTGAGTTTCTTAGATGCATATTCGTGATATCACCGCATCAAGTCGAACCCGCAGACAGATCAAGACCGCCTTCATCACACCATTCGAGCCTTCGCCACCGACAATGACGCTCGCTTGAGGAATACCGGCGCATTCTTTCAGCGCCAGATGGTATGCTCTTCAAGCAACTCGGCAGAACGCCCACGCCTACGTGGATGATGTGGTGGTGAAGACAGAGAGGCGGACGCCGCTAGAAGACCTCAAGGAGACCTTTGAGAATCACCGATTCCAGATCAAGCTCAACCTGAGAAGTGCTTTTGGAGTACCACCGCCAGCCTCGGCTTCCGGTTCTCCCAACGCAGCATTGAGTGCAACCTCAGAAAGATCAAGGCCATCGAGAGGATGGAGGTACCCACCGATCGTTAGATGTGCAGGTTCACCGCTGCTTGGCATCCATCACCGATTCATCACCGGTCGGCGAGAAAGCTCGCTTTGTATCAATTGATGAAGAAGACCACCTTTTTCGAGTGGAACCACAAGGCGGATGAAGCATTTCTCCACCAAGAAGATGTCGACTACTCTCAGTTGGTGGTCCGACCCCAAAGAGCCCATGTTTTGTACATCGCCGCCACCACCGAGTAGTCAAGATACCATTGTAGTCGAACGCAAAGAGGAAGGCAAGGCGCCTCGCCCGTGAGACCGTATATTATTCGAGCGAGGTACCGCTCGACTCCAAGCGTAACTACCTCACTACCGTAAGATGTGCTACGGTATGCATTTCACGCCAAGAAGTCAAGCCTTACATTCAAGAACATCCAATCATCGCGGTTTGCACGGCTCCACCGACAGAGATCATTGAAGCCGAGACGCCCGGCTGAGTGGCCAAATGGGCCATAGATCTGGCTCCTTACACCATCTACTACCAGCCCCGCACCACCATCAAGTCACAAGCGCTGGCCGACTTCCTCATCGACTGGGCCGAGACCCAGTACCTGCCGCCAGCGCTTGACTCCACCCATTGGCGAATGCATTTTGACGGCTCCAAGATGCGCACCGGCCTGGGAGCCGGCGTTGTCCTCACATCCCCTAAAGGCGACAAGCTCAAGTATGTGCTGCAGATTCACTTCACCGCCTCCAACAACGTTGCCGAATATGAGGCGCTCATTCATGGGCCTGCCATTAAAAGAACTTCAGCATTCACGGATCCCGGTATATGGCGATCCGACTTGGTGGTCCAAAGAATCATCCGCGATCGACGCCAATGACGCAAACATGGCGAGCTACCGCTCGGTGCAAAGAACTCAGCGGATACTTCGAGGGGTGCGAGTTCCTTCACGTACAAGAAATGACAATGAACAAGCAGACGCTTTGGCACGACTCGCTCCACTCGCCAGCAATACCTTCCGGCCACTCTCAGCCCCTCAAGTCAGATGTCAAGCCTTTTCCAGAGTCGACCCATCTTCGTGGCTGGCCCCTGAAGAAGTCGGATCCGACTCAGAGCCCCAGAGACGGCCTCAAGAAAATCACAGCCGGCTGCACGGGACTCCAGAGTCTGCCCGGGATCAAGCGCCACCGCCCGGGACTTCAGAGTCTCGGTTGGGATCTGCGCCATGGCCTCATGATCGTGCTGGGCTGCCTGTGGACTCATTAATCCAAAGAAGCGTCAGAAACCCAGCCCGCCGCCCCCAGCCCAAGCCACACCGGTCCAAGTCACTGGTAGCAATTGAAGAAATAGCAGCACCCTCATGGGCACAGCCCATCCTCAAGTTTCTAGTGAACAGAGTGTCGTGGGGAAACGAGCACCTATGGGGCAGGGCCCCTTCTCGGTCCAGCAGGGAGCAGAGGGTGCGCAAAGAGCAGATCGAGGTCGAGTACGCGAGGGATTTACCCAGCTTCGGAGCTCTCCGGAGAGATAAAACTCCTACTGCTGCTTTGTGTTTGTATTTTGTTCTTGCTCGAAAGCGTGGTGGTGTTGTAGTGTCGATGAGTCCCACCCTTCTACGCGCGCATGGGCCTCCTTTTTATAGTCTAAAGGGTCACCGGCTGTAGCAACGCAGTAAAGAGGGGTAAAGGTAAAACGCCGGGTTGGTACAACCGCTATCAACAAAGGCCCCTACCTAACTCTCGACGGCAGGGACAAGGGCATTTAATGCCCGCCCGCCGCTTCCAACAAAGGTCGGAAGCGACCGTTAGGGCGCCACCGATCGCCACGATGGCCTCCTTGTCATCTTCACTTGCCACCTCGCGACCGCTAGGCTGCATAGCCTACCCGCCACGCGGCACCAGAGCGATCCCGCGGCGACATCGCCGCCGGATGCGCCGAGCGGGCGCAGAGTGGTGGCTTCGCCACGGCAAGCACCTTGCCATTGCCGCTGTCTTGTCGCACCCGCAAGCTTGTCGCCTCGCCGGTCTTCCCGGACGCGCGTGCGCCGCGCAAGTCTCTTGAAATGCCTTGTTATTTTCCCGCAAGCTCCTCTTGCCGGGTCTGTCCTTCCCGCAAGCTCCTCTTGCCGGGCTCGCTTTCTCGCTAACACTTTGTTCTTGAATGGCGAATATGAATAGTGAAGGGTCTTGGCGGACGCCTTGCAAGCCTTGCCGTGGACGCCGCGACGCCTGCACAAGTTCGTACTAAGGTACCCCTAATTTAGTACAGCTTACAGAGCCTTCTGCCTGGCTATACTTTGCCGAAGCGCCATTGGGCCAGGCCCAAACAGGCACGGCACGCGCGCCGGGTCCAAACCAAATCTACTCAGATTCACCGCTGGGCTCTTCTCAGAACGGCACGCCAATCGCAAGGCCATGGAGAGATCGGGTACTTTCTAACTCAGAAATGCGAACGCTCGCCTCCCCTATTTATAAGTAGAGGAACAGGCCGCTTGCCCACCTTCGCCACTTGCGCCTTCTTCCGAAAGCTCCGCTTACTCCCTCCGCTTCCAAGCCGAAGAGAGCAGCGCCGCCGCCGTCGCCGCTGCCGCCGACACCTCCGCTGGCCGCCGCTCGCTTATGGCTCCAAAGACCGCAAGACCACGGTCGGCCGAGGCGTTATGGCTTGAGGCGCTGGCGCAAGAAGCGAGTGCTTTTCCCCCAAGCTCACTCCCCGGCGCCATGGAGGAGTTCTCGCTTTCCGTCGACGGAGACGCGGCGATCCGCAAGATGTCGGTGCTCTCCGCCGAGGCTTCCAAATCAAAGCGGTGCCCAAAAGGGTACTATTTCTTTCCTGTTCTTCTATTAAGGGCTCGCCCATCTTTTTTTCGATTTCTTCAAGATATCATGAATACCTCACGGTTTCATCTTCTTGATTTCACCCCAACGCCGCTCGACAATGGCGGTTTTCGACACACTCACGAGAACTTCGTTGGCATCCACCCAAGTGTTGCTCTTTTTCGCCATTATTTCACCCCCCAAGCCGAAAAAGGAGAGCCATTGGCTGGCGGAATCGCATGGACCTCGCGAATCGGCATGAAGGAGGTGTATCTGGCGGGCGAGCTCCGCAGCAAGTGGGATGAGTGGAGGGCGGAGTGGTTGAAAGCACATTTGCTCCCTGGGTGGTTTTGGTAATTAATGACAACATACTTTGTGGTTGGACTAATGCTTTTATCAACTATGTTTCAGGAAATTCAATCACATTGGCATGGCAAAAGGATCAAGAGGTGGACCTTCAAATTGCTAAGGCAAGCATTGGCAAAAGCTCAAGACTCTATTTTTGGTTTAGTGATCCAAGATCACATTGAGTCCATAGGAAAGCCAATACTATTAAAAGGGATGAGGTAATGATGATGATCCGTTGCTCAAGTGCTTAGTGATACATCTCCTAAACTATCAGCAACTTTCACCGCCATATACACTCATAAGTAATCTCGTCCCACCAATATTCCAAACTCACCACACCGAGATGAACCACCTCAGCCATAAAGCCAAACCCTAGAAATCTCGGATTTTCCGATTCTCAACTCGGTCTCACCAAACTTGAGTTGCCAAGCTTCAGAATCCTTCTCATCAAATCGGTGTCACCGAGATGATGAAGTCGGTCCCACCGAGATTGGCAAGCTCCTGTCTTTACACTAATCGGACTAACCGAGTTTGTATTTTCGGTCCCACCAAAATCCCAACGCTCACATGATTTGAACTTTCGGTCTCACCGAGTTGTCAACTTCGGTCTCACCGAGATTGGTCAAATGTGTAACGGTTGATTTTGTGTGGAGGCTATAAATACCCTCCACCCCTCTCCATTCGTGGAGAGAGCCATGAAAGTACTACCACCCTACCTTACATTTCGAGAAGAGAACTACCTACCCTTGTGTTGAGATCAAGTTGCTACACTCCCACCATATGAAGCTTGATCTCTAGCCTTCCCAAGTTGCTTTCCACTCAATCCTTTCTTCCACCACAGCCAAATCAGTGAGGAGAGTTGAGTGTTGGGGAGATTATCATTTGAAGCACAAGAGCAAGGAGTTCATCATCATCAACACCATCTATTACCTTTGGAGGGTGGTGCCTCCTAGATTGGTTAGGTGTCGCTGGGAGCCTCCACGAGATGTGGAGTTGAACCAAGAAGTTTGTAAGGGCAAGGAGATCGCCTACTGTGAAGATCTACCCCGAGTAAGGCTAGCCTCCGTGTGTGAGGCTATGATGGCATAGACAAGGTTGCTTCTTCGTGGACCCTTCGTGGGTGGAGCCTCCGTGGACTCTCGCAGCTGCTACCTCCGTGGGTTGAAGTCTCCATCAACGTGGAATGACGATAGCATTACCTATCGGAACCACGAGAAAAATCTCCGTGTCTCCAAATTGCGCTTGATCTTCTCCACTTTCTTTACTACTTGTGCAATTTACTTTCCGCTGCCCATACTCTAGAATTGCATGTGTAGTATGCTACTTGACTTGTGTGATATGCAAAATCTGCCAAAACTTGTATTTGTCAAAAGGCATAATTTTTATCTTGTCGAGTAGTCTAATCACACCCCTCTAGACACTCTCACCTTCTTCGATCCTACAATTGGTATCGAGCTTGGTCTCCATTGCTTTGGTTTACACACCATTGAGGAAGATGGACGGTTCACGCTTGGGGAGTTAGCCATAGAGTGCCTATTCTTAATGGAGTGTCCTATAACTCATGGAGGATTGAAATGCTTATTATCTTTAAGATGTATAACTTATGCTAAATATGTTGAGACCCCATATGTGCCTCCATTTGACCCCTTGCACCCTACCATGGATGAAGAGCTTGATTTGCTTCAGAACCTTAGAACTCAGAATCTTATCATTAGAGGGTTACCCGATAACTTGCTTAAGCTCACATAAACTTTGAGTGCGCTTTATGCTATGTGGAAGTTCTTGGAAGAACTTTATCCGACTACTTTTGAGAGGTCTTGATGAAATTCTATACAAGACTATTGAATTTGATATGATGCGCCCAATGATCCCAACTTTGATAAATGCTTCTTTGAGCTTCGTGATCTTATGAAAAGAAGGGTGATCCTTGTCTTATCAATGCTCTAATTAGAAATGCTCTTGTGTTGCATTCCGATGATTATTGTCACATTGACAAAACTAATGCAAGTTGTTGTCAAATTGACCTAGGTGTTGATGATGAACAATCTATGGGTCAATATGATGATGATTATCCGATTCGACACCGAGCTAGACAAGATCATGAAGAGTCTCAACCTTATGGCAACTGAGAGACTACATATCCCATGGAAAAGAGTGGATTCTTGATAGTGGATGCACCGATCACATGACCGGAGATGAAGACATGTTTCGAGAGCTTGCAAAGAACGATGGTCCACGCAAGTATGTGACTTTTGAGACAACTCCAAGGGTAAGGTACTTGGCCTTGGTAAGGTGGCCATATCTCATGATAGCTCTATTCAAATGTCATGCTTGTAGAATCACTTGGATACAATTTACTTTCCGTGTCTAGATTAGCTGACTTTGGATTCAATGTGCTATTCATCAAGTAGATTGCCAAGTCTTTCGTCCGGACAATCATAACATGGTATTTACCGCATCCGTAGAGGTGATCTATATATTGTTGATTTTATTAAGAAAGCCCAACCTAGAACTTGCTTTATTGCTAAACCGCTAAAGGTTGGTTATGGCATAGAAGGCTTGGACATGTTGGTATGCGAATCTAGACAAGCTAATCAAAGGTGATCATATTCTTGGTGTTAAAGATGTTTTCGACAAAGATAGACTTTGTAGTGCTTGTCAGCAGAAAACAAGTAGGTGGAAGTCATCCTTGAAGAACATCATGACCACAAGGAGACCGCTGAGCTTCTTCATATGGATCTTTCGTCCCAATGCTTACAAAAGCCTTGGTGGTAACTCCTTTGGTCTAGTTATAGTTGATGATTATTCCAAATTTACGGGTATTTTTCCTTGATGACAAATCACAGTTCAGAGAATCTTCAAAACCTTTGCCGTAAAGGCCCAAAATCAATTTGAGGTGAAGATCAAGAAAGTTCGAGGACAATGGAACGGAGTTCAAGAACGCCCATGTAGACTCTTTTTCTCGATGAGGAAGGGATTCTACATGAGTTCTCTACACGCACACTCCTCAACAAAATGGAGTTGTTGAGAGGAAGAACCGAACGCCATTGAGATGGCGAGAACGATGCTTGATGAATACAAGACATCAAGCACTTTTGGGGAAGCCGCCGAGACAGCTTGTCATGCCATCAACAGCTTTATCTTCATAAGCTCCTCGGCAAGACATCATACGAGCTCCTCACCGCAACAAACCCCAAGTGGGATACTTTCGTGTCTTTGGTCAAAATGCTATATCCTTGATAAGCATCGCTCGGTCTAAATTTGCTCCTAAAACTCATGAAGGCTTTTTCTGGTTATGGATCAAACTCCCACACCTACCGTGTTCACAATAATTTCACCCAAAGGTTGAAGAGACGATAGACGTGAAGTTTGATGAATCTAATGGCTCGCAAGTAGAGCAAATGCCTATTGATGTAGGAGACAAGGACCCATCGAAGCAATCCAAGATTTATCTATTGGAAAGATCCGTCCCATGGAAGTGAAGGAGAGTACCTCATCTACATATGTGGAGCCCCCACCTCACGGCAAGATGAACCTCAAGGCAACATGGAGGCCTCCACAAGTGGAACTCACCAAGATGAGGAAGTGCAACAAGAAGATCCACCACAACCTCCTTCTCCACCGCCTCAAGACAACACCAACAACGATGAAGAAGAAGAAGAGGAAGATGAAGATGATGAGGAAGCTCAGCCACAACCTCAACAAAAGCTATCCCGAGTCCGAGCAAGAGTCAAGAAAATCATCCTGCGGAACAAATGATGAACGACATCAACTCCGGAGAATTATCGCCTAAAACTCGCTTAGCTAACTTTGTGAGCATTACTCATTTATCCCTAGTATTGAACCCATGAAGGTAGAAGAAGCACTTGAAGACCTGGATTGGGTGAACGCTATGCACGAAGAGCTACACAACTTCGAGAGGAACAATGTATGGACTTTGGTAGAGAAGCCCAAGGATGATCAAAACGCTATTGGAACCAAATGGGTGTTTTAACAAGCAAGATGAAGATGGACAAGTCATCCGCAACAAGGTTCGCCTCAGAGCTCAAGGTTACACACAAGTCGAAGGTATGGACTATGGTGAGACCTATGCCCCTGCTAGACTTGAGTCCATTCAGCATTCTTCTTGCTTATGCCAATCACCATGATATTACTCTCATCAAATGGATATTAAAAGTGCTTTCCTAAATGGTGAAATTGAGGAGGAAGTATTTGTGAAACAACCTCCGGATTTGTGAATCCTAAAAGCCTAATCATGTTTACAAGTTGCACAAAGCTCTTTATGGTCTTAAACAAGCTCCTAGAGCTTGGTACAAATGCTTGACTAGCTTTCTTCTTGAAAAGGCTTTGAGATTGGAAAATAGACTCAACGCTGTTCACTTAAAAGGGTTAATGGTGAACTATTTGTGTGCCAAATATATGTTGATGATATTATCTTTGGTTCAACTAACCCTCATTTTAGCGAGAAGTTTGGAAAGCTCATGTCGGAGAAGTACGAGATGTCCATGATGAGTGAACTCAAATTCTTCCTTGGGTTGCAAATCATAATCTAAGGAGGGTACCTTTGTCTCACAAACAAAGTACACCAAGGATCTCTTCAAGAAGTTCAACATGCAAGAAAGCAAAGGTATGAGAACCCCATGCCTACAAGTGGACATAATGACTTGACAAAAGATGGAGAACCCATTGTTCAAAAGGTTTACCGATCTATGATTGGTTCTCTACTATATCTTTGTGCTTCTCATTCCGACATAATGTTGAGTGTATGCATGTGCTCGATATCAAGCAGCCCCTAAAGAATGTCATCTTAAAGCTGTTAAAAGAATTGTGAGATATTTGATACACACACCAAACTTTGGCATTTGGTATCCTAAGAGGGCCTCTTTCGATCTTCTTGGCTATTCCGACTGGACTATGCCGTGACAGGTTGATAGAAAGTCAACTTTGGGTACGTGGTCAATTCCTTGGTCGATCCCTTGTATCTTGGTCCTCCAAGAAACAAAACTCGCATCATTATCCACGCCAAGCGAATATATTGCTGCTGGTTCATGTTGTGCTCAATGCTATGGATGACACAAACGCTTAAGGATTATGGGATACATGTGAGACATGTTCTTTGCTTTGTGACAATGAGAGTGCGATTAAGATTGACACAATCCTGGCAACACTCTCTAACTAAACATATTGAAGTTCGTCACCATTTTCATTCGTGATCACATTGCTAAGGGTGACATCAATCTTAAGCATGTTCAGATCGACAAACAACTCACGATATCTTTACAAAACCTCTTGATGAGAAGGTGTTTTGTCGCTAAGGAGTGAGTTGAACATCATTGATGCTTCAAACTTGGAGTGAAAACTCCATTGATGCATGCAAGGCATGAGCCTACTTGACTAATCCTTGATATTTCTCTTATGATGATGATCATATGTCTTGGACACATTTGCCCCCTTGTATTGCATCTAAATCCTTGTAGGTACATGGATGATCTACATTCCACAAGATTACCACACACTCAAATCATGAGTAATCTTGTCATTAACCAAGTATCTAGCCCTCTGGGATGTTGAGTTCAAGGAACACAATTCCACATATCCTTTTTGACACCTTATACATCTAGTATTTCACTCTTGTCATCTTGGATATCCTTGAGTATTTCCTTGCTTGCCTAACCCATGTAGGAAGATGAACTACACAAGTGGAAATGGCGCCCAACTTCACATTCAATGAGCACCTACATCAAGTTCACCTACATGAACAAAGCAACAACAAGCCCAAGGTATGTTCTTCACATCTTTAAGGAGCTTTGCTCAAAGTCATGAGTACAAGCAGCTTCATAAGATGTGATCACATCAAATGCTTAATCGAAAAATGGCAACCCCATTTTGAGCTTAAACGATGAGTATGACCTATGATCAAATGTTCTCATTTGACTCCTAAGTCAAAATACTCAAACATAGGTGACCTAGTCGCCGACCCCTATCTAGATGAAGTACATATGATTTGGAGTGATTTGTTTTTGTTTTCTCTTATGTTCTCTCATTGAGTAAAAACTTCATCTAGGAATCTTTTTCATTTCTATTCTTCTCGCTTTTGTGAATATCCTTTGGCTTCGATCAATTCCTCTAAAATCATTTTCAAATTCATTGCAAATCCTTTGAAACATTCCTTGCAAAGTGAGCTGAATTATTTCAGATTTCCTTGAATTAAACTCAAGGCCACCGACTTAAATATTTCGGTCCGACCAAAAGGATCTGCCCTAAGTCCTCGACTTTCTGACACACCGATCCATATCAATTCGTGTCACCGATTTATTTTTCAGATATCATCTTCGCAGCCTTCACCGATGTTTTTGCCTGCTAGCAGATTCTTAATGATCCCACTTCTTTCCATCTTCCCGACCTTCCTAGTTTACTGTCCTTTTCGCACTTGATGTCAAAGGGGAGAAGACTTAGGGGAGAAGAGAAGATTTAGGGGAGAAGAAGAGCAATCTTACCTTAAGGGGAGAGAATCACATCAAAGCTTTGCCGTGTTCCACATTGATATTACAATTGGTATCATTCTCATATGGCATCATTCTTTGATTTTGCTTTTCCATCAAACCCTTGATCTGAGACAACTCAAAGGAGAGGAACCTTCACAATTGATATCTTATGGAAAGCAAAATCTCTCAGAGTTCATTGAAAATCTTTTAGTTTCGGAGACATGTTTGTTGATTCAAGCTTGTGCTCAATATGAGACACTCTTATACATGTCATCCCCGTGGCTTGGTACTTTGATGTTCTTGCTTGGTTGAAGAAATACTCTGTGTTATCTAACCCTGTTTTCCCAAGTCTATTTCTTCGTGTACAATGCCAAGGAACCTCAAGGTAAGTATATGCACTTTGCGAATGTGCATGATGGTGACTTGCTTGTGAATACTTGTTTGCAAGAAATCACCATGCACATATGCATTATCACTCACTTTTTTCATCCGCTTCCGATGCATATAGCCAAGCTGCATGTAGCACATCTTGCTTTTCTCTTGTGTGCTTGTGGTAGTCCAAAACCATAATTTATGAAAATCTTGCACACTTGTAGGGGAGTCCTGTGTACTACATGTTGTCAAAGCTTTCGTGATAATTCGCTTTTCTTTCAGAAGCTTTGATGTCTGAGTTTGTGTGTTGCCATCAATTACCAAAAGGGGAGATTGAAAGCACATTTGCTCCCTCGGGTGGTTTTGGTAATTAATGACAACATACTTTGTGGTTGGACTAATGCTTTTATCAAGTATGTTTCAGAAATTCAATCACATTGGCATGGCAAAAGGATTGAAGAGGTGGACCTTCAAATGCTAAGGCAAGCATTGGCAAAAGCTCAAGACTCTATTTTTGGTTTAGTGATCCAAGATCACATTGAGTCCATAGGAAAGCCAATACTATTAAAAGGGATGAGGTTATGATGATGATCCGTCGCTCAAGTGCTTAGTGATACATCTCCTAAACTATCAAGAACTTTCACCGCCATATACACTCATAAGTAATCTCGGTCCCACCGATATTCCAAACTCACCACACCGAGATGAACCACCTCACCATAAAGCCAAACCCTAGAAATCTCGATTTTCCGATTCAACTCTCGTCTCACCGAAACTTGAGTTGCCAAGCTTCAGAATCTTCACATCAAATCGGTGTCACCGAGATGATGAAGTCGGTCCCACCGAGATTGGCAAGCTCTTGTCTTTACACTAATCGGACTAACCGAGATTGTATTTTCGTCCCACTAAAAATCCCAACGCTCACATGATTTGAACTTTCGGTCTCACCGAGTTGTCAACTTCGGTCTCCACCGAGATTGGTCAAATGTGTAACGGTTGATTTTGTGTGGAGGCTATAAATACCCTCCACCCCCTCTTCATTCGTGGAGAGAGCCATCGAAGAACTACCACTCCTACCTTACATTTCGAGAAGAGAACTACCTACCCTTGTGTTGAGACTGTTGCTCCACTCCCACCATATGAAGCTTGATCTCTAGCCTTCCCAAGTTGCTTTCCACTCAATCCTTTCTTCCACCACAGCCAAATCGTGAGGAGAGTTGAGTGTTGGGGAGATTATCATTTGAAGCACAAGAGCAAGGAGTTCATCATCATCAACACCATCTATTACCTTTGGAGGGTGGTGCCTCCTAGATTGGTTAGGTGTCGCTGGGAGCCTCCCGCCGAGATGTGGAGTTGAACCAAGAAGTTTGTAAGGGCAAGGAGATCGCCACTGTGAAGATCTACCCCGTAAGGCTAGCCTCCGTATGAGGCCATGATGGCATAGACAAGGTTGCTTCTTCAGGACCCTTCGTGGGTGGAGCCTCCGTGACTCTCGCAGCTGCTACCTCCGTGGTTGAAGTTCCATCAACGTGAATGACGATATACCACTCTATCGGAACCACGAGAAAATCTCGCGTCTCCAAATTGCGCTTTGATCTTCCACTTTCTTTACTAGTGCAATTTACTTTCCGCTGCCCATACTCTAGAATTGCATGTGTAGTATGCTACTTGACTTGTGTGATATGCAAAATCTGCCAAAAACTTGTCTTTGTCAAAAGGCATAATTTTTATCTTGTCGAGTAGTCTAATCACCCCCTCTAGACACTCTCTCACCTTCTTCGATCCTACAAGGAAGCTGTCGGATCCGCGGATGCCAATCATGCGCCATTCACCAACCTCGCTGCCACTCGCATTTTGTAGTTCGCGGGCGGCGACTCGAGCGCCTGTCACGGACGACGCCTAAGCTTCAAGATTGCCACCACCCGAATCCTCCTACCGGCTTGCCGTGCTCACAGCTAGTGGGGCAGTCGATGCAGATTTCTTCGCCAGACGCTTCTCCGCAGAGGAGGGGGCCCGCCGGGTCAGCTTGGCGGCCGACGATATCATGAGGCTGCGCCTGTGCCTCAACTTCAACTTCACTTGTTATGGAGCTTTGACGGGATGCTCAAGGAGCTGTTCAAGCATGACGCCAACCATCCAGAGTGGTTCAAAGTTGTCAGCAGGCATCATCCCATTTCAGGCGACAACTCCCAGCTGCTGCATCAAGATCTCAAGGCGATGATGCCATGAAAAGGCGACTCAAGACGGATAAGCCCAACTTGATGGAGCCCGCCACGATTTCGCTGTCGCAGCAATTCTTCGATGGCTTGACGGAGGTAGTACCAATGCCGACGAGAAGAAGCTCCTCACCCGGGCGACACCACCGAGGATGAGATGCGCCACATCGCCACCAAGGTAAACGAGGCGGCAGCAGGCCGCCGCCGCGGTGAGTCTGGCCACGTTGAGGAGGCAGAGGCGCTCCGAGGCGGTCAAGCCTTGCCGACAGGGAGGACCTTGCCGAGAGGTCGCTGATGGTGGGGAGCCCGAGGTCAAGCGAAGCGAGCCCGCTGAGGGCGCGAGCGCCAACCGCCTCGAGTTTGCTGCAGCGGATCCCCGCAGCAAGCAGCCTCAAATTTCAACTACAAGGCGCCTGCATGAGTTGGAGATACGGCAGGGGCAGTAAAGAAGAATCCGGGCGCCAGGGACACGCCCATCATAAGGGCATCACTCGCTGCTGGAGGGTCCCAGCTGTGCCGCAGAATCGAGGCGGGTCTTCCCGGCCACCACGCCGATCCCTCGGCCAGCAGTCCCAAAGAACGCCCAAGGGAGCCCACTCTCCACCTCGCCAAGTAAAAGGTGTTTGATTGACCTCTCCGCCGCTTAAGTCTGGACGAGGATGAAGAAGAGGAGGAGGAGTAAGGCTTTCTCTTTCGCCGCATTTGTTTTTTCTTCTCGATCTTTGTCGTTGCTTGTCTTGCATCCGATCTGCTTCTCTCCTAATCCTTGTTCCATTTCTCAGGTCTCTCGCCGAGAGCGGCCAAGAGGGCTAAGGTCCTCGTGGTCTTCATCAAGGATTTCCATCCTACTATGATGGCGTAAGACACGTCCGAGACCACCTTTGACTAATCCGATTCCTTCTTCCTCACAAGAGCAGTTCAAAGACGGCCCCCGCATAAGTAAGTGTTTGGTTTACTTCCTATTGTGGGGCGCCAGATGGGTGCTTCTTCTTTAACCGACATCTCGACACCGTTGATTCGCTTGTGTAGGAGCAGAAAGAGGCCCATCAGAGCAAGCAGAACTGCCCCTGAGGTGCCGCTCGCTGGACCACGCCGCCAAGGGGCGATTCCCGACAAGGGAGCTGCCTCCCCAAGAAGGGGAGGTCCCTGCAAGGGACTGGAACCTGCTGAGCCCCCGGTGGAGGAACCCATGGTCACAAGAGCCCAAAGACAGTGTACCTTCCTTGTCGGAAATATTCTTTTGGATTCTTCTTCCGATCTTCTTTGATCTTTGCTTAATTTTTTTCTTCCTCTTCCTGCCTTCGATCCCCCTCTACGCAATTCGATGGAGACAGAGGCCACCTGGTAGTGAAGGCGACGCGGCGACATCGAGATGCCGCAGCCGACGAGGAAGAGGCTGGCTACTGATGAACTCCGGCTGACGAGGAGGCCGCCACTGCCAGGCTGGCGGGCAGAGGCGACGGGTCCGGGATTGGTGACCGAGGATCCGAGAGGATGCAGAGCGCATGGCGCCACGCTGACCACCGACCTCTCGCCAGATAGCGCCGGGCTGCCTGCCCGAGGAGCCCCCACCAGCGCCTACTTGAAGGTCACAGGAGGGCGTGATACATCAAGCTTCTCGGGCGCCGAGCCTGTGGCGCCTAATGAAGGAGAGGAGTTTGACGGGAAGTGCCAGCCTCGGGCTGAGGCCGGGAGTGGTTGACGCGCCAAGCAGCAAAGAAGTGGCGAAGTCCGAGGAGGAGCAGCTGTTCTCTAAATGGTGTCACTTCATCACGCCTGCAAGCCTTAAGCTTGAGTCTCGTGAAGCGCTGTCGCGCTGGGTGGGAGTCGGCATAGAGAAGCATGCGGAGGAGCTCAAGAGTCAAGAACCAGGAGGCCTCCGATCCATTATCTGAGGAGAGGGCGCAACTGACATTGGCAGCGGAAGAAGGCGTCTCATCCCGAAAAAGGCTGCAAGCCGAGGAGCTGCAGAGGCTCGCCGCCGAGGAGATGTCCAGCGGTGAAGGTGAGCCGACACGTAAGAGCTATCGTCTGACAGCCACGCAGGAAGAGCTCGACGACGTGAGCAATCACTTATGCGAGGCACTCAAGGAGGCGAAGGATGCCGCCACCTCGCCGAGGCCGCCAAGAAGGAGTTAGAGGTGAAGGTGGCGCGGGCCGAGGCGGATGTGGAAAGAAGAATGAAGAGCTAGCCGCCTCCAGCAAGCGAATCAACGCCAGAAGGATGCCCGAGGAGTCCTCGACTAGGGGTGTCCGGATAGCCGACCATCAAGATCCGCCGGACTCCTGCATCACGAAGATAGAAGATTGAAGACTCCGCCGTCGGTCCGAAGGTACTTTCTTGCTGCGTGAAGGCAAGCTTGGCAACACGGATATGTAGATCTCCTACCATTTTAACCGACCAGGTAATTCCTAGCCTCCTAAGTGGTTCATATAAACCGAGGGCCTTAGTCTCAGAGGGACACAACATTACATCTCAACAATCATACCATAGGCTAGCTTCTAGGTTTGGCCTCCTTGATCTCGTGGTAGATCTACTCTGTACTACCCATATCATCAATATTAATCAAGCAGACGAGGGTATTACTTCCATCGAGAGGGCCTGAACTGGTAAAAACATTGTGCCCCTCGCCTCTGTTACCATCCGCTTAGACGCACGCTCGGGACCCCTACCGAGATCCGCCGTTTTGACATCGACATTGGTGCTTATTGAGAGTTACTCGTCGCCACCGATAGGTCTGATGGCATCTTCAACCATCAACGCTTGTCCAGGGTGAGACTTTTCTCCCGGACAGATTTTTCAGATTCGCGGTTTTTGTACCAAGGGCCACCTCTTGGCCATCTGGAGGTGATCGAAGTTACCCCCGCCGTCAGTCGATTCGAAGCTTAAACTTCACGGCCGACGATCATGGAGACTTGATCTTCGACGCGACTCGAGCATCGCCAAGCGCTACCAGACTATGACGATGGGCATGATCTAGTTTCTCACACGGACAGTTGCTTTGTGGTCAGAGATTGAACTCGCTTCCGGCATTTAGCCCGAGCCGATTGCTCCGATAACGAGGGCCGTGCGATAGACGCCACTGGGGGCTTCAACATCCACGGCGATGGAGCCGAATACCAATCTTGTCCCTCGCGAACTCGTGATCCCGAGGCGCCTGACTCATCGCCGACTCGAGCCTCCCAGCGCTCTACCAATTGGGCCAAGATTGCGCCTGCTATGGAATTCACTACTGACATCTTTTTCGACACTCGCCTTTTGGCGATATCTTGAATTTCAAGCACCTCTCACTATCAGAGAATCCTCGGCCGACTATGGCTGCAGACGGCTGGAGTTCTGACAACGAAGAAATTCAGAGCCCACCCACCACCCACTTTATAGCCACCGTCAAGATTTAACCGACATGCTAGACTACGAATTCGATGACATCGACGCTATGGACGATTTATGCCGGAGATTTAACAGACCCAGCCGCTTACCACGGGCACTCGGAAGGCCACCTCGCCGCATTTACATCTACATGGTGGATACCCCAAAAGAAGGGGATGGCGAAAAATCAGCGGAGGAAGATTCTCTAAAGAAGCAACCCAAACGCCGGCACAAATGGGCGCCCGCCTAAATCCCGCCACAACAAGAATGGAGATTCCGCACAGAAATAACAATACCCCGTGAGAGTGCCGAAGACAAACCCCTCCAAAGAAGACTCAGCTACAGAGGATGCAAGCCCTCATGAAAGGGCGTGCAAAGAAAAGGTCGAGGATCATAACTATATACCTCCTCCAAGACGAAAACAAGTTTCAATGACGCATTTAACTCGAGGAGCCTGTCAACAAGAGTTTTTCAACACAAAGCTCATCGCTACAAAGAAGAAGCCCTCAAGAAGGAAAACGAAGCTCAACACAGCGAAGATGCGCCCAATAAGATGGAGCAAAGTACTCAAAACCGCAGATAAACACGGCAATGGCCACCAATCGAAGAGCTACCAAGCGCAAGTTGCTCCCAGCATCCACGAGGAGGCCATAAAGCCCCCACCGTCCAATGGCCCAGCCAGTCCATCTACTGACCCAAAAGTAAAGCCCCAATAAGCAAAGGAACACGCTAAGTGTCCGACGATAGCGCACGCACAAGTACAGTGGGCGCCAGACACCCACTATAAGCTTCACTCGACGAGGTGCTGGATCATGAATTTCAAAGTAGGGTTTAAACCCATAAACATAGAAGCCTACGATGGAACAATGCACTCGGAGTCTGGATAGAAGACTATATATCATGATATACATATGGGCTGAGGAGATGATCTCCACGCCATAAAATATCTACCTCAAGCTCAAAGGGCCAGCCCGTCATTGGTCTCAAAAGTCTCCTGTAAAATACCGCTGAAGTTGGGAAGAGCTCGATGAAGCTGCTTAGAGCAAATTTTCAAGGGACTTATGTCCGCCTCCTGGATGCAGATGACCTAAGTCACATAACTCAACAGCCCGGAGAGTCAACATGAAATTTGGAACAGTTCCTTACCAAAAGAACCAAATAGTCGACCGTCTGCATAATCGGCCTTTAGCAGCTTTTTAAGCACAATATCCGAGACGTAATGGTTTCGCCAGACACCTCGGTCAAGAGAAACCGAGGACAATGACCGTATTACAAGCCTCATGACCCACTTTTGTGCAGAGAGGATAGCTGGTTAGCAAGATGCAGACCAATGACCCAAGTACATCCGAGATAAGAGATGGAATGGAAAATCACGGCGAGAAAAGAGCAAACTACCGAATAAAGAGAAAAGCCCAAAGAGCACGACAAATAACGCCGGATTTAAAAGCTCACTACCAAATAATAAAGCTCAGCCCTCAAGGATGACAATGATTTAACCGTCTAACTTACACAAAATTTTGGGTCGGATATGTCAAATCCACAAGACTTTAAGGCCAAGCAAATCACACCCACAGGATTGTTGGGTTTTCAAACAGTCCGTCCGATTAAACGCCAACACAAGGGGCTCGACGCCAAGTTTAAGAAGATAAACCCCGCCATCAAAGGCACCGAAAACAAAAACTTTCCACAAGGGGTCAAAGCAAGAACTCACTTTGTGTGAGGATTAGGAAAAACAGCGCCTGCACTTCCTAAAAGAGCCTCGCACGGTCCAACCCAAGAGACCGTCGAGAGATTGATATCAAACCAATCACTTTCGACCACCGGACTACTCCGTAAAGTGTTCGACACGACGGACTCCTCGATATTGAATCCGCAATAGACGGACTATTAATTCACAAACGCCCTAATGGACGGAGGCAAAGGACTTAAACTCGCTATATTCAAACACAATCCGCTCCGATGGGGATAGACCCTACCAAAATTCGACACACCGCACTTCCTTCAAAGAGGACGCCAGCCCTTACGCCAAGGGCACAGTGCTCGATATTACTCAAAGTCGGTTCGATCGCCAAACAATTTTCGATGAAAAGTTAATTTTCCAAATCGCCCCATTTAAAAGTGAATATCAAGCACTATTGGGACGAAGGCTTTTGTCCGCTCCGACGCCATACCACATTACGCTGCCTCTTACACTTAAGATGCCCGGTCCACATGGCACCATTTCAAGCCAAGAGGGTCACTTAAAGACCCCGACTCGGATAGACTAATCCGACTCAACAAAGTTAGGGCTCCTAGCTGCATACCCTTTCACTTGGCTGCGCGACAACCAACCATGGTTTCATATAAACCTTGATTTAATTATTTATATTCATTCGCTTGTACATTTTTTGCATGAGCTGTTTTCACAACTAAACGCCTCTTTTTCTACAGATGAACAACGTGCTTACTCCGTCCGGATAATGGCGCAACAGAGACACAAAGCGCAGACGCAAGAGGGACCCGCTAAAGGATTCTTTTCAGATTAAGACCCTACGAGACCTTTTTTATCATCTGCTCTTGTTGTTACTCTCCTTGGCTTCCTATAGCCAAACGGAGCTCGCGCGCTTGGCATCGGGCCGCTGCCAAGACCATGCCCATACCTGACACTAGGGCTTAGGGCATAATCCTCGCCCATTATTATAAAGTCCGAACACCTTTGGGAGTGTTCGCCTCGAAGTTAGGCATTATATGCATCAGCCTGAATCATGTCTTTGGTCAAATGTTGGGTTTGCGCTTCGCCTCGTTTTGCTGCCTTTACGCTCAGATCACCGCTAACGCTGCACTGTGAGAACTATCGCGACAGCCCCAGGCTTGCTGGGCGAGCACCTCAAGAGAGAAAGCCGAAAACCGATCGGCCATGGTACAGCGAGAGTCCGTCAGCCACTTGATCGACCATTGGAATGTTTAGAATTTCGCTGACGAAGGACCGCTTCGGTCGCACATATGCACCCCTTAATCCGGAGGTGTGGCGGTGTCATCAGGGCTATATCGTAGCCCCACCCGAGCTCCATTGGCTAAGTGAAAGAAGTAAAGCATCATAGTCCGATTGCCTCTGCTTCGCTACGCTACCACCTCCTTATAAAAGGACCGAGACGCCGGATTATGTGAAAAGCGCTAATTTGCGAACACCCCAAAGACCTTGTGCAAGGGGCCAGTCAAGTTCCGATCTTTCAAAGTTATACACAAGTATACGCAAACGGGTCAAGACAGAGAAGTTTTACTACTTGGAAGCACAAGTATAAAAAGAATTCAACCTATAATCATTGATTTACAAGTCAAACGCTGCTCAATCGAACGTTACATTCTTTTGAGCATCGCGACTTATTATACGAAGCGCCACGCATAACTTCCCCAAATAATGTTTCGCAGAAGCCGTTTCATCCGAACCTCGGCAGCAACAGCGTGTGGCATCCATCTCCTGACATCGCGCTTTTTACACGGGCCAGAAGCTATCCGCTACCGAGCAGAGGCCGACTGCTTATCTCTTGATATGCGGCACCGCCCAAGGAACCGGCCGCAAGAGGGTCAAGTAGCCTGTCGCTTTGACCTCTCCGCCATACATGGGCCATGATCACCATAGCCAGCTCCGACATTTATTCAGTTCGCCCATTCGCCAACTCCTGTCGTCTGCCAAATGAAGAGGCGATCCGGACTATGGAATTGAGTCCAATATAACTCTTCCGCTCAGGATCCTCCCGCCCGGTGCTTAATCCAAGATCACCGACCAAGCAGCCAAATCCATATATGGATCCTCCGAACTCCATCGCCACCAAATTGAGCGTATTTTGCATCCATAAACCGCGACGATAAGAAACGGCTTGCCACCGTGATTTCTCCTGGCTTATGCAGATCCTCCTTCATAGCCCGCATTGCGTAACGGGCATCCTTGGCTTCGCGGTGGCCTTCTTCAGTCTTCCTCATCCCATAAGCCCTTTCAAGAGCCTCATTGCGTCGTAGCATCCTTAATTTCTGGCCAATTCGCCACCTCCACCGCTAGGGCAGGCGCCTTTTCTCGCTTTCAACTCTTTTCGCCTCGCTGCAGCCATTGCCACTTCTTCGGCTTGCTCTCAGCTGTGAGCAAGTTCGCCCGGCGTCTCCACAAAGTAAGAGACTATCTCAGATAACAACATATAACTTATCGAGGCGGGCTTTGACCCACTCAATAAAGCAGCAATGGAGAATTTATTTATTTTATGCACTCAAGTCGCTGATTGACAAGTGCGATGTCGTTGATTCGCCATGTCCAGCTTGTCGACTCAATTCGCAAACCGATTAGTCCGGCTGGCCTCCTGGACTATCCACCACCGACGAACGGGCAGTATTCATTATTCGAGATGTTTAGATTTTCGATCCTCCACGCTGTCGCCTTCGACAACCTCACCGAAGTCTCGTGGGGCTACTATCTATACAGGCGATTTTTATATGCAAACTGTTAAAAGACAAAGGTGCATCATTTTCGCTATTCAAATCCCGCCAAGAAGCTCATGGCGGACATTAACCGCTTTCAGCGGATCGAATCCTTCCACCACCATAATGATTAATGCACGGTGATCTTTTCTGAAATGGACGCCTCTCAAGCAAACTTCTGGGCTTCCCGCCGGATTTTGGTGGGTGTTGAACTTTGGCCCCTCCGACGGGGACGCCCTCCGTGATTTACACTTTCGGGTTTCGCGCAGCTTCATCTGGCGGCGCTGGCAGATGGAGGCGATCCGAGATGGCTACAGATCCGAATCGCGATATAAATATCTTGGTTACCTGCATGGTTGCAAACGAAGGTACTTCCTTATTAAATTTCCTTTCATACTCACGGCTCGTTGAGAGTTGGTCTTTCTACGATGATTGCTGCTCGATTCTCTCCGGACGACGGACTTCCGGTGAGGATTTCTTCCCACGCTTAGCTTTGACCTCCGGATTCCGGAGGCGGTCCTTTCTCCGGCGAGGGATCCTGGTTCCTCCTTCGTCGCCTTCTAAGTATTAGCCTTTATCTCCCCCGCCGCCCCTTTATGGGCGCAACCTCCAACATTCTCGACCAGACGGCTCCAGCATGTCTTCGGAGGGGGGCCGACACCTTATTAGCCTTGATTATGCCACCCATTCCCGTAAAGAATAAAGGGTCGAGACGCATCTTTGAAAGGCACACAAATAGAATGTCCGGCTTTGAGCTATTTACCGAGTATCCGGGCGATCGCGCTTAGGCCAAGATCTCGACCGAATCCTGACACGCCACTTCAAGGGTCCGAAGAACAGCTCAGACATCTCCGAAGGTGTCGCACCCATGAAATACTCGAGAATACGAGGTCCCTCCGGATTGAACTCCCACAAACGGAGAGGACGGCGCAGGTGGTAGGAGGTGCCGATTAGCATGACTCGCATCACTCGACCAGGTCGATCTCCTTGTTTGGAGGTCTCGAATCCGCTTCAGAAGTGCGGGCACGCCCTGATTTGCCCCAGCTGAGCCCCTTGGTGGACCCACAACATCACCGCCGCGGAGGTCCCGGCGGAAAGAGGGCGGCGGCTTTTGCTTGTCGCCTTGGAGCAATGATGTAAAACCACCCCGCCGCCAAATCCCCTGCTCTCCCGGAAGGAACCTTCGAGCCACGGGCATCGACCTTCTTGCTTATGGTCACCCCACCAGACTCGGCTTGACGCCTCGATCATCTTCGCCCACCTTGAATGTTTTCAGCCACAGCCGAAGTGGGGGATGACGCGGAGGAAGGCTTCAGCAGACGATAATGAATGCGGAGATATGGAGGATGGACTCGAGTCAAATCGTGGAAGTTCAGCCCGAGAGAAAAGGAGCCCTCTCACAAAGGATCCGCTGAAGCCTAATCTCGACGGAGGTGAGATGCAAAACGACGCTCACCGCTGGGCTCGAGGGCTGGCACGGCCTGCCCCCGGGCAGGCAACTGTGCATAAACTCAGAGGTGTGTACTTGGCCTCCCGCACCTTCAAATGTCCTCCTCCGTGACGAGGAGGGCATCCACCGCCTCGGAGGTCGGAGCCGACATTGTATAGGATCCAAGCGCCGAATCAAGCTCGGTGTTGGAACTAGGGGCAGAGGAAAGATTCGATGCGATTGAAGAACAAGGACATGCCTTGGTCCTCTTATAAAGGGGAAGAAATACCAAAGGCCGCTTCACGCGGACCGCTTGAGATTCCCTTCGATAGAGGAGGCATGGCGACGGGACGGTTGGGTTACCCACGCACGTATTGATGAGGATCTCGAATAAAGGGAACACGATCTTCGCTCGACAGACGTGTTGGAAACCGCCTCGCTAAACATGCCGAGGTGGAATAATAAAACGATTCGAACGAGGGCTTGGCTGTGCAGTGATGTCACTATCATAATACGCCAGCCAGATTGAGCTATGTATATTTTATCCTCTCTACGCTGGAGTGTGGAATTTATTTTGCAAGAGTCGAATATTATCCTCGGTGTTCATTATCTTCTCCGGATTATTTCAAGGAGGAACCCTCCTTGCAATGCCGAACATTATGCACGCCGGACTTATCGCCATTGAAGACTGGTTCAGGGCTACCGAGGAGTCCTCGACTAGGGTGTCCGGATAGCCGACTATCAAGATCCGCCGGACTCCTAGACTACGTAAGATAGAAGATTGAAGATTCCTGCGTGTCCCAAGGTACTTTCCTTTGGCGTGAAGGCAAGCTTGGCAATACAGATATGTAGATCTCCTACCATTGTAACCGACTGTAACCCTAGCCTCTCCGTGTCTATATAAACCGAGGGCCTTAGTCTATAGGACACAACATTACATCTCAACAATCATACCATAGGCTAGCTTCTAGGGTTTAGCCTCCTTGATCTCGTGGTAGATCTACTCTTGTACTACCCATATCATCAATATTAATCAAGCAGACGAGGGTATTACCTCCATCGAGAGGGCCTCAACTCGGTAAAAACATTGTGCCCCTCGCCTCTTGTTACCATCCGCCTAGACGCACAGTTTGGGACCCCCTACCCGAGATCCGCCGGTTTTGACACCGACAATGCCCTTGCCCATGGCGACCTGCAAGTTCAACTTGCCGACAAGATCAAAGAACTGAACACCGCCAAGGACTCGAGCGCTGATCGACGAGCCGAAGTCGCCACCCCGATGGAGACGCTGACGCCGCAAAGAGGCGCGTAGAGGATGAGCTGAAGAAAGAGATCAAGGGCAACGAGGAGTCGTCGACGAGGGCCGCCGAGACTCGTAACACTTTCCGTGCAACAAAGGAGATCTCGATCGAGGGCTCCCGCACAACATCGCTGCATCCATCGACGAGGAGCTGGCGGAGCTGGAATTGGCAAGCTTCGTACTCCACGATTTAAAACCTTCCAGCCAGCGCCAAGCTTACGCTTTTTCAAGGGTGGTGATCGTTTCCAAAGAGCTCCGGGAAAGGATCCCAAGAAGTCGGTCGACGAAGTCGCTGCTAACCGCGCCAAGGTCTTGGAGAAGGTGTTGGTGAAGATACTTTC
>JAHHZJ010004190.1:0-12123 GCA_021437245.1 Aegilops speltoides | reverse complement strand
AACATACAAGTACTGGCCCAGATCGTTTAGCGTGTGTAAATCAAACGAAAAGGACTAAACCAAACCAAGAATACCTATTCCCTTTAATAATAGGTATAGATATAGATAGATATAGATATACTGACGTACGGAGACGCGCCGACATCTCCACCAACGATCAGATCAGGCAAAGCACGAACGATCTCTTCTGTGCGCGGATTTGATGGATCCCGCGACCGCGATGATGGCCTGGCCGAGCAACAACAAGCCGCGGCAGTCCTGCTCTTGCCAGGCGGAGCTCGCCGCCCGCCTCACCAAACGCCTGACCGATGCAAACCCTAGCACCAACCTCGTCTTCTCGCCGCTGTCCATCTACGCCGCCGTCGCGCTCCTGGCGCCCGGCGCGAGGGGAGACACCCTGGACGAGGTCCTGCGCCTCCTCGGGGCGCACTCCCGCGAGGAGCTGGAGGTGTCCATCTCGCGCATGGCCGACGACGCGCTCCAGGATCTTTCGGGATCGGGCGGGCCGAGCGTCGCGTCCGCGTGCGGGGTATGGAACGACAAAAGGCGTCCGCTGAAGCCGGCTTACCGCGAGGCCGTCATCGGCACGTACAGAGCACAGGCGGAGACCTTGGATATCAGGGAGAACGCGGTGGGGGCAGCGCAGCACATCAATGCCTGGGTCGCCGAGGCCACCAGAAACCTCATCAAGGACGTCGTCTCTGCAGAAACCATTGACTCGGCCGACGTTGTGCTCGCCAACGCCATATACTTCAAAGGCAAATGGAACCTGCCGTTCGACGAGAGGGACACCAGAGATAGGCCGTTCCACCGGCTTGACCGAACCGTCGTCGACGCGCCCTTCATGTACAACCCCGCCCGCCACTTCATCGCCGTGCATGACGGGTTCAAGGTGCTCAAGCTGCAGTACAAGATGTCCTCACAACGAGGATATCAACCATACCGGCCGTGGACGGCAGGCACGCAGTACTCCATGTGCATCTTCCTGCCTGACGCGTACGACGGCCTGCGAAGCCTCCTCGACCAGATAACCTCCGGTCCGGGCTTCGTGCATGATCACCTGCCGGCGATCCCCGTCAAGGTAGGCGACTTCGGCGT
Organism: Aegilops speltoides; assembly: GCA_021437245.1. NCBI lineage: Eukaryota > Viridiplantae > Streptophyta > Magnoliopsida > Poales > Poaceae > Aegilops > Aegilops speltoides. The sequence goes on along the minus strand of JAHHZJ010004190.1, from coordinate 11,025 downwards.
TCCCAAGTTCAAGCTTGATTTCGCGAGCAAAATCGCCGAGATCCTCAAACAGCTGGGCCTCGTTCTGCCGTTCGGCATGGGTTCTGATCTTTCGGACATGGTGGAGGACGATGGCACCGGCTTGCCTTTGGTGGTTCGTGACGTCATCCATAAGGCTGTCATCGAGGTCAACGAGGAAGGGACGGAAGCCGCAGCTCTCACCATGATGATTGCGTCTCCTGGAGCTGCTCCCATGGCAATGCTGGAGCCGAGGGTGGATTTCGTCGCCGACCATCCTTTCGCGTATTTCATAGTCGAGGAGGCGTCCGGCGCGATCATGTTTGCAGGCATGTCGTCGACCCTAGCAATGGCAGCGGCCCTGCCCGTGTGTGGACCGGGAAACGGAAACATGAGGGTACACTTATTAACGAGCGGCTACCTGCTAGAAGATTCGAGTTGTTGCCGGTGACCAGAAACCCGCAGGTGCTGTTCGATGCAGTAGGGCCGACGGGATCCAGTGGCCTAGCAATGCTCGCTGCCGGGCTCGCGAGGCGCCTCACTGAGGAGAACACGGATGGCAATCTAGTCTTCTCACCGCTGTCCATCTACACCGCTCTCGCGCCAGCGTTTTGATTTTCGGCCGAAAAAACTAAATTTCGGCCGAATTTCGGCCATCTCGCCTGGGCCCGGTATATGGGCCTTTCGTCCGAATTATTTGGCCCAGTTTGAACTTATTTGCCCGGCCCAGCTTCTAAGGCCTTCATGTTACGCTTCTGCTCATATAAAAGCACGAACGCAAATGTCCCAACCCTAGAATCGCTGTTTTTCCTCTCGCTCCTCCTGTGGGCGGCGCCGCCGCTGCGCACAGAACACATCCTCGCCAGCGTAGCTTCTCCGGCGTCTGGCCAACGCGCTCACTAGCCTCCCGCCTTCCTCCACATCTCCTCGCCTCCACCCCATCCAGTTCGTGCCATTCGCTGCTCCAAGACAAGGGCATGGCGCTCGGCGGCTGCGGCAACGAAGCTGATGGTGCACGAGCCAACCATGGAGGCAGTAGCACGGGGCAGCGACAGCAGCATGGAGGGCGTCCTCTTGTTTGGGAAGGTACAAGCTTTCTTGATGCGTATACATCTCAATCAAGTACGTAGATGCAGTTTCAGTACTTGTGCTTCTTTAGATGAATGAGAGGCTGCAATATCATACAGGGGTAAGAAAAACTCAGTCTTGATGATTTGAACAGAGTAGTGGCATCATTAATCTGAAATACACATGCATCTTGTAGTCACCAAGGATTCTGACAATGTTTTGACTTGGTATATAATCTGAAACATACATGCATTTGGTAGTCAGAAAGGTTGCCCACGATCTGGTAATAGAAAAGTGGTTACAAACAGTGGCTTGTGCACAAAATTAAAGCTTTTATTATCACATCCAACCACTGGCTTGTATATTTGCAGAAGCATCCCATGTTTGAATCGATCATTTATTTAGATCTACAACGCGTCCAATATAAACTTCAGTTGTGTTTGTGTATTTAACTAAGTAGTTGTTGACCACTGATTAATTTCAATGTCCAGCGGTACTAGAGCATCAGCTTGTATATAAATTATTTATTCCTTAGTATCTAAACTAGATAATCTGTCTGTACTGTTTTTGTTCCTCATTCATATCAGGACACCCTAGTAAGAAAGGTTTGCTTTCTTAGCTGTCTACTCTTTATAACTGACCGTCCTTCTTTTGTCATGTGATTTTTAGGTAATGGAACTGCAAATAGGAGTGGCAGCGGCGACCAGGATGCAAATGGAAGTGGTTCCCAAAGACCTTGGAAAGGTATTACTATGCTTTGCTTGGTCACACGAGAAAGAGAGAGATATAGATAAAGAAAAATCTAGCTTGATGTATATGTTCAAAGCGGCTGATCTTTAAATAGCTTGATGTATATTGCTTTCTTTAAGTAGGTTGATCTTTAATTGTTCTCGTGCTCTAATGTTTATGCTCACTGTGTATGATTAGTACTGCTGTTCTAATTGCTCACCTAGTAGTGTTGCTGTAATTGATACTTATCTTCTTGTATTGTTGCTATAATTGCTACTTATCACATACCAGTGATGTTCTAGTTGCTACCAATCACTTAGTAGTGTTGTTCTAATTGCTACTTAACACAGTATTTTAGTTGCTACTTGAACTGCTAGTTACTTAGATGTATGCACTCTGTATCATGACCCTTCCTCTGTTTTCTCCAAACCAGAAATGGCACGTGAGCAAAGGATATCAAGAAGCTTTTGGATGTTGGGAAGCTTGGAGCTGATGCTTCAAATAAGCTGATGGTTGTCTTTTGGAGATGTTTCTATGTTTAATGCTTTAAAGTCTTTTGGCTGTACTGGACTATTTAAACTTTGAACTATGCTGTGATGGTTGAACTGATGCTGGACGGTTAAGGGTTTATGTCAGAGGCAACTTTATAACTAATGTGTGCCTGTTATGTTGGACTGTTAAGGGTTATGTTGGAGGAAATTTTATAACTAATGTGTGTCTGCTATGTTGGATTGTTAACTGTTATGTTGGAGGCAACATTATAGCTAACGTGTGCCTGTTATGTTGGGCAGATTCAATTTTCTTAATCCCTAGAGCTTATTTGCTAAAGTTTATAAGATCTCTCCTGATGGTTGTTGTGCTGATATGTTTTGCTCTATTTTATTTAAAGTTTTGTTCAAATTTCGGCCGAATTTCGGCCAAATTTCGGTCAAATTTTGGCCAAATTTTCAAATTTTGATTTTGCAATTTCGTCCGAGATTTTGCCAAATTTTTTGAAATTCCCGAAATTCGGCCATTTCGGCCAAGGATGAAAAAAAACACAAACCGAAAATCATTTCACTGTCTCGCGCTCATAGCTGTCGGCGCCCGGAACGCCACACTGGACGAGATACTCCGTGTCCTCGGAGCGAAGCAGCGCGGCGAGCTCGAGAACTTCGTGTCGCGCTTGGAAGCGGACGCACTCCAGGACAGGTCCGCTCGGGTGGTCCCCGCGTGGCGCTTCGCGTCGCGGCATGTGGAGCGACCTGTCGCGCCGCTGAAGCCGGGCTTCCGCGAGGCCATCGTGGGCACGTACAAGGCTGAGGCCAGCACCGTCGACTTCGCGGTGCGCGCGGAGGAAGCGCGGTCAGATCAACACGTGGGCGGCTCACGCGACAAGGAACCTCATCAACTCGGTCCTCCCGGAGGGGTCGATACACTGGGCGTCCCTGGTGGTGCTCGGTAACGCCATGTACTTCAAGGGCAAGTGGGAGCACCAGCCGTTCGACAGGAGGCACACCGTGCATAGGCCCTTCCAACGGCTGGACCGCAGCCAGGTTGACGTTCCCTTCATGGAGAGCCGGGAGTCGCAGTTCGTCGCCGTGCACCACGGGTTCAAGGTGCTCAAACTCCGGTACAAGATGGGGGCGCCAGATCACGAGGGCACTAGTACCACACAACATCCTCCTCAATTGGGTCGTCCTGATTCTGATCCCTACAACTACAGTGGTGTTGGTGCTGCTCCGTATACCCATCCCCGCCCTAGTGCTGCATACAACCGTGGAGGCAGGGGTCCGTCTCCAAATTATTTTCCCATCAGACCCTCACCATACTTCCATCAACATTACTATCCTCCTCCTCCGTTCGGCAACCCCTTCACCCCGTTCGGCAACCCCTTCACCCCGTACACCTATCCGAGGCCGTATCCTCCTTATGGTGCACCTAGTCGCGTTGGCTACCCTCCTAACCCCTACTCCCCCCTCCATGATGCATCTGGCAACAGCTACGGAGTGCCTAATCCATGGGCAGGCAATGCCTATCCATCCCAGCATGTTGCTGCTCCGTGGGAGCACTCCGGCTCCGGGCGTACCCGGCACACGCAGTTCTCCATGTGCATCTTCCTCCCAGACGCACACGACGGCCTGTGGTGGCTGCTGGACATGATGGCATCCCGGCCTGGGTTCCTGCACGACCATCTGCCGATACAGCAAATCGCCCTCCGCGAGCTCCGGATGCCAAAGTTCAAGCTGTCCTTCCACAGCAGCGTCGCCGCCGTCCTCAAGAAACTGGGTCTCCAACTGCCGTTCAGCGAGCACGGCGACCTATCTGACATGGTGGAGGAAGACGACTCCGGCTTGCCGATAGTGGTGGGGGATGTCATCCACAAGGCCGTCGTCGAGATAAACGAGGAAGGGACTGAAGCTGCAGCTGTCACCGCCGCCGACGCCGGCATGGGAGGATGCAGCCGATTTGGGCCGCCACCTCCACAAGTGGATTTGATCGCCGACCATCCGTTTGCCTACTATATAGTGGAGGAAGCGACTGGCGCAGTTATCTTTGCGGGGCACGTCCTAGACCCCTCCAAGGAGTAATAGCTGTTGTGGCCAAGCAACACGTTTTTGTTTCTTTTCTTTCAATCCAGAACTGCTCTGCTGACACGATTATGAGCCCCGCTTATTATGAATTTATAGAGATGATTGTTTTTCACCTCATGAAAAATCTGCATTATGCTTCACTATATTTCAGAGATGTCTTCTGTCTATATGCGATCTTCAGGCAAAAAAGAGGATCACCTAAACTGTAAACTCCACTCCGACATACAATTTACACTGGCTAAATTTAGATGGCATTTGTTTTTTGTAAAAAAAAATCATGACTATTATAGTTGATTAAATTTAGATGGCACTTAAAAAAAGAGAGCCATAATTAGTCGATTGATGAAAACTAATTATTACTACCTCCGTCCCATATTAAGTGTCGCTTAAATGGATACGTTTATAAGCGACACTTAGTATGAACGGTGGGAGTAGAATACTATATCCGTGTTGCTGGGTAATTAAAAAAAAGGATAACCTGTGATAAATATAACTTCACATTGTAAAACAAACTTCTTCCAAACGTGCAATACTTGTTGATGCGACATCTCTACTCTTGCTTCTCCTGAGTCCCGATACTGATTGTCAGGTGTCAGTGAATGCTGAGAAAATGTTTTCTCGATTCAAACAAGAACATCAGGTTTACAGTCTTCTCTAGTGCGCAGAAGGATGTTATCCTGCACCTGATGTATCCAGGCACACTCCGAATTTGATTTAGAAGCAAATTAAAGCTCTTGTATTTTATTAATAATCGGCAAGATGCTAGCTCTATGATGCCTCCTGGATCTCCAAAATAACACAAGCTCCTCAGACTCAATCTCCATTGTTCTTCGTTGAATATTCAGTTTGTTCAACATCTTGGCTCCATCTCTACAAGCTAATTCTTCTCCTGCTAAAGCATTAGGGATCGAGTCATACCACTTACAGCTTGCCGCTACTACAATGCCATCAGCATCTCTGATTATTAATCCTGAAGCTCTTTTTTCTTCCCTTGCATTGAAGGTTGCGTCTACATTAACTTTATAGAAGCCTTCTTGTGGACATTGCCAGTTGGTCTTGGTTTTTGTTTTGATTCCTCGTCATGGTGGTTTTGCACTCAACATCAAATCCATAGTCATATTGTGCGCCCACCTAGCTCAACTGGTTGGGGGAGTGGATATACAAACCCAAAACCTGGGTTCAAATTCTCACGAAGACGAATTTAGGTTCATATTTTATTCTTGAGGACCATGCTTTTCTAGTACTCACACATTTATTGAGGACTAGGCTCGATGCGTAACCGAGAATAAAAATCCTAGTACTCATACTTAAAAAGGCAGTATGCATCCCTAGTTGCTGCAGAGGCCGGGGAAGTGAAATTCTCCCCCATACAAAGGATTGCTTTGGGGTTTTCGGGCGACTCGGGTGGCACCCCAACCCTAGCCGCCGCCGGGGCCTAACTCATCTTCCTCCCGCCGCCGCCGGTGGACGCCGCCGGCCTGCGCTCGGAGGCCGACGGCGATGGCGGGGCCCTTCCTCCTCCCGCTCCTCGGGATGGCGGGCCTCAACACGCGTGAGGTGCGGCCGATCTAGAAGCGGCGGCGATGGCTTCGGCGACGGTGGCGGTGGTCAGCCATTCCTCGGGCCACAGCGGCGGCGCGATGCGGTCTTCGCGACACGCCATCTCGCTTTAGATCGGCGACGCGCCGAGGGCTTGGTGGACGCTCGACGCACCTTTGGCGATCTTTTCCGCCGGTCTAGCGAGTGGTGGTGGTCATCTTCTTCGTCGGAGATGTCCGCCAAAGGCTTGGTGATCGGATCTCGAGATCCATCATCTAGTCCGGCTGCGAGTTGGGAAGACATGGTTGCCGGTGAAAACCGAGTCGGCGGCAAAGATGGCGGCGTTTTACGCCGTTACCTTAATGAAGGCATCGCTGTAAACATCGTCGACTCCACTCGTGCTGCTCGGGAAACCCTAGGGTCAGTGTTCTAGATCGGACGGTGGCGGTAATCGCGGTGTCGTTTCTATCTTGGGAGCATCGCTTGTAGAGCGATCTTTGGAAGTCGAGGTAGGAGGTGGAGCGGCTTCATCTTGCATGGAGCTTCGTGGAGATGTCAAGTCATGAGTGACGGATAGGTGCTACGTTTTGTCATGCTCGTCGGCAGGTGCTTTCGCACGACAGATTTTCCAAAGACTTCAAGTTGTGTCGGTTGGTGGTACTTGGCGAGATGGTGCTTGAGGTGTATCGGTTGTAACCGCGACGCGCTTCAGCTGTTTTGCGCCTGAGGATGTGGTGCCGTTGGGCACCGTGGTGGCGTCGACAACAGCTAGACCGGTTTTGGCGAGTTGACGGCGGCGGCCTCGAGAGCGCCACGGACTAGTGTGTGCCCAGACCTGGCAAGTGGTTAGTTAGCTCCATGTCTTATATGTTAGGCTTGGCTGCAAGGTGCGTGGTATTAGGCGGACTATCAGCATCCCTTCATCAACCGGATAGGAGTAGCGACAGATGTTGCCTAGACGGATGGCTTCAGACTTCACTGTTATATTTATTTGTAAGGTCTTTTTTTAATAATTAATAAGGTGGCTTCATGCATCGCCCAGACTTGAATTGGATAAATTGAGGATTCTTCATGAATTCTGTTATTTTGTAATGTCCACGCTTGCCACATGCCGCACAAATATATCCTACCTTCTCCGTTCCACATATATCATTATATAGAATGTCTTGGGCCCAGGTTAACTCATGTAGTTTGGGAAGCTTAATGCCATAACATTTCTTAAAAAACTCCCCGAATACTCAGGCACAACGACATTCTATCAAAGCATAGAAGATAGCATCTTCATTTGCGCCACATTCGACACGGTTATTAATTTTTCAATGTGTCTTTTTACAGTATAGCGGAAAGAAACCTTTAACGTCACGCCACCAGGTAGTTTTTACTTTTGGGGGAGTTGGCAAGCTCCAAAGTTTCTTCCACGACTTGTTTTCTTCGGTAGTTGAGCTTAATGCTATTCGTTGGTGATGGTGGCTTTCAACTCTGAACTGCTTTGCTAGTACTTTGTAGGCTGTTTTTACTATTTAGATGCCATGTCTTTCTTCACCCCATGCAGTAGGTCCTGGTCTAACCTTCTCAAAGGAATATTAAGAATTTATGCTACTTGCATTAAAGAGATAGATTACTATTCAATTTTTCAATATTCCAACTTCTTCTATCATCATTAATGAGCTCTCAAACTTATGTCGAAGTTGCATCCTGGAATCCTTGGGACTCATTGAACCTTCCACTACAAGAAATCTGTTAATCCATGACGGATATCCGATGACGTTATGGGAAACCGTCACGGATAAGGTGCCATCAATCCTACCTAACCATGATCCGTCATGGATCAACAAGGCCCTTAGCCAGTGGATATTGTTTGAACCGTCACCTATTGTTAAAGAGATGTGTCGTAATGAGATTGGTCCCAAGGCCCAACTCGTCAGACTGCTATGGGGCCCAGCTCTCATGTGTGCACCCTTATTTCGCTTTAAGCAAGCATCGGGGATCCTCGTGTCAAGAGGGAGCACAGACGGGCCGCCCACATGCTAGCGAGGCTACAACCTGTTTTTCCGGATTTTTTTTCATGTTTTATTGTTTAATTTTTGTTTTTGTACTTTTGTTCATAGTTTAAAATGTTATATATATATATATATATATATATATATATATATATATATATATATAGAAAACTGGTTGGTACTCTTGGGAGTATGTACTCTTGCACCCATTTAGCTTTTACTTAAAGAAATAATAAGTGAAAAAATATCCATCAAAAACAAACAGAGGTTATTGGTCCTATTTTTTAGGCGTTTTTATATGCGTTGTGCTTATCCATCTCTCCTCCCGTCTCATTGGTGTTATGCGGCGGCGCGCGACGGCGGCGCCGGCTCGCACGCCTGGAGCTTGGAGGTCTACATCGGCCTCCAAGAGAAGGAGCTCGCTCCGCTGCAGCTTCCATTGGCAGCGGCTCATCTTCTCACCGGCCAACAACGGCCTGACCGACCAGGTTTGTTTCCGGCCGGCGCCTCACTCTCATGTTTGAAACCAGATCGACAAGGCACTCAACTCTCGTTTCTGTCGGTTTGTAGGCGGCTGAAATCCGGTGATCGTTGCCTTCCGCGTTGCCAACAACCCAGTGCCATCCATGAGAACAATGGAACCCAGTTCTTACTGGTGGGCGTAAAAAGTCTACTCCAAGTTCTCCAACCGCAAGCAACTTTTGAGTCCACCAATCACTGGTTAGATCTAGCTGCTCTTCTTCTTCTAAATCTTTCTTTGAGTCAACACTGCGTAAACCATCATAGATCTGGTACGAATTGGTTGCCTGCAGTATTTTCTACCTTTTTTTTTCTTCTAATAATGGAGTAGTCAATGTATTAGCGAGACCAAATAATGGCTATATTCATCTCAAGTTTAGTCAGGATATGAGACCCATTCATCATCCCGTTAATGCAAATTCTAGTAAATCAAGTGAGTTTGTTCGTCAGTATATTGAGCATATTGTCCAGTTCTCTGTTTAACTGTCACAGCCACTGCCCAAACTGATTGTAGAACTAGATGAGAAGCACCTTCTCTCACCCAATCTACCTAATTAATTTTTTATTCTTAAACACCTTAACAAAGTCCGTAGATCAGATTACTTACAGTTCCTGGTGTAAACAGTTTTTTAAGCTCTTTTTTTCTGTTTCTTTTCTCTTATTACCCAATTCAGTAGACCCGCAAAAAAATAGTACCTTGTTCAGTATTTTTTTTCTATATATAGCTAGATATTAGGTATGTACACTTGTACAATGTTTCTTGAATCCAGTCTAATCTTATGTTGCTAATTGTTTTCCATTGAATATCCATCTATGTAAAACTTGTAGATTTGTTTGACTGAGGAGAACCTCCAGAAGTACATGTGGTGTTATCTGAAGCTTGCTGGAACATAATACCTCTTTTTTCTTCTGCAGTTTTTTTAGCATTAAACCTTTTTGAAGATGTAAATAAAGTAGCTGCATAGTCCAGTTTGCTTTAGGCAGTGTACATGTTTCTATCAAGATGCAAATTTCTGTACATGATGCACCAATGTATCAAGTATCTTGTTAACCATGGTGCCACTTGATAGATCTCTGAAGAAGCAGTGACTTTTCTTTACATGTATATAACACACAGCGCGAACAGTACTGTGGTACCCTTTGTTCAGTTCAAAAAATATGGATAGTTCTTTTTGAAGTATATCAGAGAAATTCCATTGTGTATTCTTCTTGCTTGCAAAAAATACATAGCATATATACTACTAATCGACGATCCTCTGTTTGCTAACTAAATATACACTCTTAGCAAAAAAAGTAAATTTACACTACTTTGTTAGAAAGTAGTATGCGTACTGAACCGATCTTAAAAATTGACCAGTCCTTTATTGTCCATCAAATTGTAGTATACTCATTTGTTTTGAAAGTAGCATATACCCATTAAATTAACATACATGGATAAAGTTGCCAAGCAGTATATACTTCTTTCAGTTTTTTGGCAATGAAGTACTAGCGTACAAGGTCCTTCCGAAGGAAAAAAACCCTCAGTATATGCCTATTATGGAACCAAGCAGTATATACTCTATCCCCACCCAAAAAAGCAGTATATACTGATATAAAAGGCAGTACACACTCATTTGTATAAATGCAATATATACTCAATAAAACCAGTACATACCTCTTTTGATTACAAGCAATTAATACCAACTCATTCTAAATGAAAAAAGGCCCAGTATACGCATATTATGAAACCAAGCAGTATATAGTGTGAAAAAGAAAAATAGTATATACTCAATTAAAAAGGACAGTACACACTCGTTTGGAAAAAAGGAGTCAATTCGTAAGACAGTATATACCCCTTTCTTCTTCTGGCGACATGAAAAATATATGGTTCTTTTTTTTTGTTGAACGGTGCATGCACATGGATGGATTAGGCATCTGGTATTGAATCCCTTAATTTTAGGATCAACCAGACGCATGCATGTGTGTGGTCTTGCATGCATTGGCTGTTTGTTTCCTGCGATTGGGTATATCTAAACTGAAGCTTCGGTTAAGAGGTGGGAGTATGTACTCTTGGGAGTACAAAAGCGGAGTCCTATATATATATATATATATATATATATATATATATCTGTGTGTGTGTGTGTGTGTGTGTGTGTGTGTTACAAAAAAACTCAACAAAAAACATTTGGAAAAATATTGAATAATTATTTGAAAAATGTTGAACAAGTATTTGAAAAATGTTATCAAGCATTCAAAAAAGTTGAACAAGTACTTGAAAAATATGTTGAACAAATATTAAAAATGTTAATGTAGCATTCAGAGAACTGTTGAACAAGTATTTGAAAATGTTTATCAAGCATTCAAAATGCTAAACAAGTATTTAAAAATGTTGAACACGATTTAGGAAAATATTGAACATGTATTTGAATAAATGTCGAACAAGTTCTTGAAAATTGTTAATCAAGCGCTCAAAAATATTGAACATGTATTTGAAAAATATTGAACAAGGAATTAAAAATTTTGTCAAGCATTCAAATTTTTTTAACAAGTATTTGAAAAATGTTGATCATGTATATAAAGCACCAAGTTCTGCAACACAGAGAACTGTTCTAACCTATCAT
>JAHHZJ010004189.1:0-14773 GCA_021437245.1 Aegilops speltoides | reverse complement strand
CTTCTCTGGTGTTCACCGCCGCGCCGATACCCGCCGTGGTGCTAGAGTTTTAGTTGTATTAGTGATGTTATATACATGACACTATTCGTGATGTATTAGTGATAATATTCGACGATGTACTGAAGCATGAGATGATTTACTTTTGCTTATTGAATGCATGCTAATTTGAGTCTTATAATATATTTTGAAATGTATATCTTGTGGCTCAATATCCAAGTGGCCGGTCATGTTTGCAGGTTACACCTTCGAGTGGCCTATGTTTTGCCGTAGTGTTGATTCATTTCGCTCCTAAGAATTTCAGGCGCCGATATGTCCTATTTTAGCAAAGGTCATGCCGGCTTTTTCCGTGAATTTTGGCATGACTTGTGCTAGAATATGTAGGAAATAGCGAGTGCCCCGGATTTGTGTGTTGAGTATCTTGGTAGTTGTCTTCGATCGATTTTCAATTAATGTTTTAACTATGAACATAGGAAATGTCTGACGATTAGAAGGATTTCGGTATTTTCAAATACCGCGAGGACGAAGCGCGCTCGTGCGATTTGAATCTTCCTAGATGATGATAGGCGCTCAAAGATCAAGTCGACGAGAACTTTGAAGTGGATACAGAAGTCACAACGACAAGTCTTTTTTCATAATTAAGCATGACATCCGCTTCATTTGCTTCAACTTATATATTTTTTACTATTCTACTAGCGTATCCCCGCCATGCAAGAGTTTTTGTATTGGATAAGATAGGTTTCAGTCATAGTATGGAGGAAAAGAAAGTTTACTTGAAGACCGAGCATGGTTATATTTTCCATGCAAAGTTATACAATTTAGACGACTACACCTATTTTGGATGCAAAACATGGCGAGCACTATGCAAGACTTATGCATTTGAGCCCGATATGGTTATCACCTTTGATATTCGTCCGAAGATGATATTGAAGGTAATACCGACATCTCGGGTCGATGTGCAAATGCTCCAGCTATACCATTATGTAAGTTTCTCAACCATATTTATGTCTTTGATATTGTTTATTCAAAATAGTTGACAACTAATTTGTATTGTCACTTATTTCGTGCAAGCAAACATGTCCAGCTTGGTAGACAGGACCAGATATCGTCCCGGGCTGAACTCAATCATGAGGAGCTCACCATTATGTTTCATGGCTTGAGGATCTTGATACTGCCAAGACAAATTTTCTTCCTGCATTTAGAAATGTTAGTATCGAAAATGTGCACTAATAGTGTTCGTAATGAACTACGGTCACATCTATTTAGGAAGGATGGTAAGATTTTTACTATTTGTCATCGGTGCATCTTTTCCATACATTATTTTTGAAGCTAAACTTCATTGCTAAGTATGTTACCGCACGATGTTCTTCAACAGGACTCCGATGAATGTTGTGCCTTATGGGATAGAAACTAAAGGTACCATGAGTATTATCACCACGCCAAGATATCCTACAGATTACTTTAGTGCATTCAAGATTAGCGACGGATGCTTAATAGTGCAAGACTCGGACCAAATATGTGATGGGGAGCGCAGAGAAGTACTAGGGGCAGCAAACAGATGCGCTTACCCACGATTAGGAGACAGTTCATCTCGCATGCTCCAGCTTGATCGAGGAGGAGAGCTATACATGTTTTATGTTATTTTACCTAAGAGAGAGCAGCAGGAGTGATTAGCTAGCTAGAAATGAGTTTGAGGATGATGATGTGCTACACTATTACTATGATGATAAAATAGCTAGTGTTGGTGGTAATGACTATGATGATTATTATTAGCTAGTGTTAGTGCTGATTAAATAAATACTGTTGGTGGTAATGACTATGATGATGATTAAATAGTTAGTCAGATTAGATTATGGAGGCAACATGTGGTGCACATCAAAAGTACTACTAGTCCAAACTAGATCAAGTTTGGATTAGTAGTATACTTTGACATGCACCACATATTGCCTCCACTTGAACCTAATCCACCTTCATTTAATACACTATTATGGACATAATGATGTAAACCTCATAACAGCTGGTATTGTACCAATATTTGTATGACGGCGCATAAATACACTAAAAATAAAAAATACTAGTAGCGATGGAAAGAAAAAACCTGCAAGTAGATACCTTAGCAGAGCGTGGTATCGAACAAACGCCGCAACTATTTGACCTAGCAAGAGCGCTGCGGGCACGCTATCGCTAAGCAATAGCTGTAGTGCCTTATTAGTAGTGCGCCCCCGCTACTAGTGGGCACAAACATGCGCCATCGCTAGGGTTTTCCCTAGTAGTGCTACCACACATAACCCAAACTCCCGCAGATTGTACCCCACCGCGATGGACAGAGAACCAGCTTCACCAATCTAACCCCAACCCCACCGATGATGGAGTAATGGGCCATGGGTAGGCTCGACCCAGACCCAAGATCTTTCAAGACATCGGGCAGGTCGGGCCCTCACCGAGTCCCAGCCTAGGCGATCTTCGAGAAGGCCGAGTCCCAGCGGCGACCTTCAAGAAGCAGAGTCCTCGACATGACTAAACAAGCCGACCGGCTTATGATCCTTCAAGGGCCGATCAGGAGAGTCGGCCCGACCTTCACGAAGACCGATGCGGGTACAGCCCCATCGTGGCTGTCCCCTCGACCCACGGGAAGAAGGCATGGCTACAAAGGAGCCGCCACCAGAGATCTCCGTGAGGCGCGCATTGTCGCCATGCCTCCTTGACTTCAGCCACAAGGCGCAAGGCATCGGCCCACGACGGCGGCTCATACGGCGCAAGATCGCCGCCCCCATCGCGAGATAGAAGAAGACGGCCGAGAGTCCAAGATGACTCACGGAGTCGGCTTCCCAGTCGGCCGCCTCTGGCTAGGGCCCCACAAGCCATAAACCAGATTGGACGGGAGGGCGACAGGATCACCGACAGACGGCGCACTGCTCCCACAACCCCATGACCGAGCTCAACATCGAGCGCCACAAGAGTTCTGCTTGTTCATGGGCCGGCCGTCGGCGGCCCCGTGCTGCAGGAGGACGGCCGCAAGAGAGACTAACGATCGGGGCCACGCCACCGGATTACATTGTACTTCGGGTAGGCCTATATAAACCCCCGGCACCCATGCAAAGGGTTCGCCCCGATAGGTTTAGACACATAGCAAGAGGGAAGAAGCTAGCCTTGCTCCTCCCGCTTCCACACAGCCGAGGAGCACCATTGTACTATCACCCCATAGTGATCATGCGAGACCCCGCAGAGCAGCAAGAGGGGTGTTATCTCCTGAGAGCCCCGGCGGGTAAGATTCGCCGGGCATGTTCGCCCATCCCGCTTCTGTGCACCGCGACGCTCTACTCGCCCCACCATGATAAGCCACCGCTGGCATATGTCGATCCAACCCCGACATTTGGCGCCCACCGGGGCGAGGTGCACCGCGTCCGGAGATCTGCTTCGACGGAACCTCTTCCTCCCGGCGAAGCAGCCAGCCCGCTCGCCAGATGGAGTTCAGACGACGCGGCGGCGCCGGCCGGGCACAGAGCGAAGCGGCTCGCCAACTCATCGGGCGAGGTGCGCCCGACGAACCTGCGTTAAGCGCAGCGCGGTGGCCCCGAGAACCTTCCGGCCTCTCGACCAACTTCAAGTCGCCGGGCGAGCCCGCCAGACTTGAGTCCGAGGCTCCGCGATCGGATGCTGGTCGACCGACGCCAGATCGCTGATACCTTCCCCACCAACGTGGTGGTTTACGACGAGCCGCCTGCACGAGGAGAGCGATGGTGCCGCCACGGAGGTGCTCGCCATCGCCACGGTGAGCACTCCGTGAAAACGCCCAGACCCGCTGCCACGGCCTCCAGACTCGTCCGCGCCTCCCAGAGACGCGGACGCAGAGATGTTGAAGAGCGCCTTCAGATCATTGAAGGCGCCAAGAAGTTGCGCATGCAGACGCTTGTCCGGCGCATACCAACGCGAGATGGACCGCTGGGCGGCTCGCCCCGACCGGGCCGAGCCGCTCCGTGTGGTCCGAGAGCGCCGCCATCATCGATCTATTCGGGCGGCGCCTGTACGCCACCTCCGCGGAGAACATCCGCGCCACCCAAGCGGGCGCATCAAGAGCCTGAGGAACCTCGACGGTGAAGAGCGCCGGTGATGACGGAGCGAGTCCAGCAGCTCGACGCGGTTGCCGCGCAAAAACGCGGCAGGTGCGCTACCGACGCCAAGCAGCAACGTAAGAATGACAACTTACCCTCGCCGAGATCATATGATCTCCCTGACACCGACCGGCGGTGTCCGCGGAGGAGAGAGAAGGAGCCGCTGCGAGCCACAGCCGGACTCGATTCCATCGAACGGCACTAAGATGGCCGCCGAGCAAGTGGAGCGGCAAGATGATTATCTACCTCCCCCGCCAAGAGAACGGGCGGTTCTCCGCCACCGTTGAGCATCCGACTCGGAGATCGCCTTTGCCGCCGAGAGGGAGTCGGAGAGAACGATGCCCGCCACCGATCGACCGACTCCACAGATCTCGGCGTAGAAGAAGAAGACGAGCTGGGTCCGCTTTGCTTCGGGCCCCGTGATCGTAGACGAGCCCTTCCACAAGGGGTTCACGCCCTCGAGATACGCCTATACACCGCCCGCGGAAGCCGGAGGATTGGCTGATAGACTACTCCACAGCCGCCAACATCGCCAACGCAACAAGCGAAGTCGCCAGAAGTATGTTCCTCATGCTCTGTGGCACGGCCCGACATGGCTCGAACAGCTTGAAGCCCCGCGAGATCAACAGCTGGGTCGATTTCATCAAGCCTTCATTCGCAACTTCACCAAAGACGCATAAGCGACTTCCCAAGCGCGCCAGCCTCCTTGTGCTGCAAGGCCTCGAGGAATCGACGCTACGACTATCTCACGCCACTGGGCGAAGCCCAAACTCCCGCGAAGGCATGCATGAGGTGCAGGCTATTGAGTATTTTACGGCCGGGTGCCGAGGGCACCTCCTCAAGCACAAGCTCTCGCGACGAGCCCGAAACCTCGATTTAACCGCTAATCATAGGCATAAGCACGCCACGGCCGACTTCTATGAAGACGGAGATCCAAGTCAACGCTGGCCGCAAGGTGACTCTCAGTTCCCGTAACGCCGCCGAGACGCCAAATGACGGCAGCAACAGAATCGACAACAAGCTTAGTCCCCACCGACTATCAATAGTCGGCAAGTCGCAGCAGAGAAGATCAGCCACCAGAGGGGCAGCTCCGCCAGCGCGTAAGGGCGGCAAGTCCAACGGTTGCCGGCTTTCTTATGAGCGCACTGGATGGTCCTTGCAAGTTTCACAGCGCCGAAGCGCCAAACCACACCACCGTAGTGCCATCGCTCGTCAGATCGCCTAATGAGGCGGCTCGCCCCGCCGCCGCAGGTCACGCCGCTCCGCACCGGGGCTCGCCCGGCGCGTCTGTGACGAGCTCCCGTAAGAGCACGGAGCATACGTGAGTGTTCACCACCCGCAGATGATCGACGCAGAAAGCGCCAACAGCAGAATAAGTCAACGCAGGGCAGCAGGCTCCCGAGTTCATGCATTGGTCCGAGAAGCTCTTATCACCGGAGACGGGCAGATCACCCAGAGGTGATGCCGAGCCCGGCTCTACGCCTTGGTTCTGGAGCAACATTGGCCACCGATAGGGCGGTCCTGCTTTCACGGGTCCCGATAGACGGAGGCAGCAGATAAACATCCCTGCATAAGGATACCATGGAGAAGCTCGAATCAGCGGAGGCAGTGCAGAGCAAGGCCGCACTGCGTTCCATGGGATCGCATCGCCTCTCCTGCTCGCCGATTGGCAAGATCCTCGATAGACGCCCTCTTCAGAGACAAAGATCACTTCCACGAGAGCCGATCTCGTTCGAGGTGGTGGATTTGGAGAGCCTGCACACGCGCTGCTAGGACGGCCTGCTCGCCAAATTCATGGCGGTTCCCCACTACGCCTACCTCAAGATGAAGATGCCGACTTCCAAGAGGATCCCGACCGCTGCCGGCGATTACAAGAAGTCGTCACCAGGCGGCCGAGAGCAGCCGGTTGGTCGAAGTCTTTGGTGATCGCGCCGAGAAGCTGCCCTTGACCGCTGGCGCATGCTGGCGAAGCAGCCGAGATGTCGCCCACCCCAAGGAGTCGGAGGCGAGGGATCATTCAAGCCAAGCAAAGAAACCAAGAAGATACCCTTGGACCCGGAGCACCAGAGAGGTATCGCATGGGCATCGGCCTCGACAAAGAATAGGAAGGCGAGCTCGATTTCTCCATGAGAATCGGGACATCTTCAAGGTGGTCCCCAAGGACATGCTGTACCGACGGAATTCAAAGCACAAGCTACACGCCGCCGATGTGAAGCCCGCCGCAGCTCTTTGCGCCTCAAGAGAAAAGAAGAGTAGGAGAAGAGATAGCCTCGCTCCCTCTGGCCATCATGGAGGTGTTTTAATGGTTGGCCAACCTGCATTAGTGCTGAAGAAAAACAAGCAGTGGCGGATATGCATCTACTACACCAAATTTCAACAAAGCCTCGCCTCAAGGATCCGCTTTGCTTTCGCCAAGGATCGATCAGGTGATAGACTCTACACCGGATGCGAAGCTGTTGAGCTTCTTGGATGCATACTCAGGATATCACCAGATCAAGCTGAATCCAGCGGACAGATGAAGACCGTGATTCATCACGCTCGCTTGGAGCCTTCACGACACGGACGATGACGTTCGGGCTTGAGGAATGCCGGGCGCCACTTCTTCAGCGCAGATGCGTAAATGCCTCCCTCGCAAACCCAGTGAATGCCCATGTTTATGTGGATAATGGTGGTAAAGACGGAGAAGCGTGGACGCTAAGCAGAGGATCTTAAAGAGACCTTTTGAGAATCGCGCCGATTCCAGCATCAAGCTCAACCTGCAGAAATGCGTGTTCGAGTCCCCACCGCCACCTCCTTAGTTTTCGGGTCTCCGAACGCTGCATAGAGTGCAACCTCGGAAGATCAAGGCGCATTGAAAGGACGGAGGTACCAGCCGATCGTTGATGCGCGGTTCACCTACCGCTTGGCTTCAATAAGTTTACTCATCACCGGTCGGGCCAGAAAGCCTGCCATTGTATCAACTGGCGAAGAAGACCACTTTTTCGAAAGTGGAACCACAAGGCGTATGAGGCATTTCTCCAACTAAATAAGATGTCGACGACTTCGTGTTGGCGGCTCCGACTCCCCAAAGAGCCCATGTTTTATACATCGCCGCCACCACCGGTCAGTCAAGACAGCTTATCGTGAGTCGAGCGCAAGGAGGAAGGCAAGGCGCCCCGGTCCAGAGACCAAGATATTACTCGAGCGAGGTTCTCGCCGACCTCCGCAGTAACCACCCTCACTACCGTAAGATGTGCTACGGCGCGCACTTTGCCGCCAAGAAGTCGGGCCTTACTTTCAAGAGCATCCTATCACTTTGGAAACCGCGACCGCCCCACTCGCCGAGATCATCGAAGTCGAGATGCTTCCGACCGAGTGGCCAAGTGGGCTATCGATCCGCTCCCTACACCATCTACTACCAACCTCGCGACCGCCATCAAGTCGCAGGCGCTAGCCGATTTCCTCTCGACCGGGCCGAGACTCAATACTTGCCGCCGCCACCGACTTTACTCATTACGACGTGATTTCGACGGTTCCAAATGCGCCCGCCTCGGAGCCGCGCCGTCCTCACCTCCCCAAAAGGCGACAAGCTCAAATACGCAGAATCCACTTCGGCTTCCAACAACGTCACCAATATGAAGCGCCATCCATGGGCTTCGCCAGCTAAAGAACTTCGGCATTCGCCGGATCTCGTGGCTATGGCGATCCGACTTGGTGGTGCAGCAATCCATCCGGGCGATCGACGCTAAGGACGGAAACATGGCAAGCTACCGCTTTTTGGTGCAGCAGCTCAATGGATATTTTGAAGGATGCGACCTCCACGCATCAAGAAACGACAACGATCAAGCAGATGTATTGGCACGAAGTCGGCTCCACTCGCCAGCGATACCTTCTTGCGCCGCCTTCAGCGCTTCCCTCGCCGCCTATCAAGCCCTTTCGCCAGATCCGACTCCATTTTCGTGTTCGCTCAGAGATAGTCGGATCCGACTCAAGACCTCAAAGAAGCGACTCAAGAAAGCTACGGGCCCGGGATCTTGCCCGGATCGCGCTGGGCCGGGACTGGCCGGGATCAAGCGCCAGCCGCCCGAGATTCCTCATTCAGCAAGCGGCAAAGAGAATCCAACCTGCCGCCTCCCAGCCCAGCCACCACCCTTGTCCAAGTCATTGTGGTGGCAATCAAGAGATAGTAGCACCTTCATGGGCGCAGCTCCATCCTCAAGTTCCTAGTCAACAAGGAGTTGCGTCATGATGAGACTCGCTCGGTAAGTGCAACGCCGAGCGGCAGCCTACACCATAGTCAACAGAGAGTTAGTGAGACGCAGCTTCACCGGTGTCCACCAGCGCAATGCGAGAATCATAGCAAGGCCAAGCGATCCTCAAAGACATCCATCGTATGAAGTGTGGTCACCATATGGCCTCGAGGGCGCCAGGGCCAAAGCCTTTCTAAGACGGTTTCTTTTGGCCGATCGCCTTGAAGAAGCTAAAGAACTAGTCAAGAAGTGCAAGGTGCCAGTGTTCCGCCCCAAGCCCTTCACCAAGCCAGATCAAGACAATCCCCATCGCCCTGCCCTTCGCAGCAGGGGGCTTGTACATGGTGGGATTCTTTCAAGACGGCCCGAGGCGGCTCGACCCATTTGCTCGCCGTAGCGGACAAGTTCACCTAAGGGTAGAAGCAAAGCCCATCAAGAAATTAAACGGGCTCACAGCAGTTGACCTTCATTGTCGACATCACGGTGCGGCACGCATACCGATAGCATCATCACCGATAACGGCACCAATTTCGCCTAAAGGCGCTTTGGCTCGCTTTCGCACGACGCAGGCATCCGATCGACCTAGCGTCCGCCAGCCTCATCCGCAGCTAAACGGTCAGTGGAACGACTAACGGCCTCATCCTATCCGCATCAAACTCTCGATTGGTCGAATCCACCGAGCGCCGGCGGCTGTTGGGTGAAGAGCCGCCGCCCTCTCGAGTCTCGCGCGACAACACCAAACAGATCAACCGGCCACGCCGTTCTTCCTCGCCTACGGTGCCGGTTGGGGTATCCCGACGGATATACAATTCGACTCTCGCGAAGTCTCTATGTACACCAAGAGGAGGGTGAAGAAGCACGCCAAGACGGCGCCGACCATTGCCGGAAGAGGGCCGGTTGTTGGCACTCACCGTCCAAAGATCTACCAAAGCAGAGTCTCGCGCGACATTACTACAACCGCAAGGTCAAGCCAAGATCATTCCAAGAGGGCGAATTTGTGCTCCGCTGATTCAGAGAACAGCCGCCACACAAGTTGTCCGCCGCCTTTGGGAGGGCCCTTCATCATCAAGAAGGTGTTAGGGAACGACGCTTACTACTTTGATCGACGCCGTAAGCCTCGAAGCACGCAAGAGAGACGACTCGCAAGGAAACAGAGCGCGCCAGGAACGCAAATCTTCTTCGAAGATTTTACAGCTTGATGTAGTATGTATCACGCCACCTCCTTTTGTATTAAGTACTAAGACCTTAGGCCCACCGAGACGAGCTCGGGACCGCTTTTTGATTATCTGTATGATATGGATCTCGCTCCAAATGCTTCCTCCTTTTTTATCATATCTGCTCGGCACCGGTCCGGACTAGTCGGCCTGGGACCCGCCGCCTTTGTGCTATGAAATGCTCCGTGGAGGTCAGACAAGTAATGCGGTTACGCCAAAGCCGCCTCCTACGGAAATCCGCGAGTTTCGCAGAAACATCGCTTGCAATGGGGGGACGGAAAGAGCTAGCGCGACATGATGAAAAACCACTAAGGACTTAAGAGCTACGACAGCCCAAGCCGCTCCCAGCTTCCCGCCACCGAGCCGACTCACGAAAGCAATCGGCTCATAGTTTCAACTTTATCAAAGACGGTATTTCGAGAGTCGGCTCCGACCTCCAGCCCAAATCCTATACGGCTCTAAACGGTTAAGTACTTGCCTCCTAAAGTAGCTGAGGCTGACCCGTGGGCAGTCCGCAGAGGTCAGCCTGGCAAGGCGGCAACCAAGGAAGTGCAAAGGAAAAGTCTAAAGAGCCAAAGCAAGGAAGGCGGAAATTTGATAAATATTTACATAAGGCCCTTGGTCAATACACCCCGCTGGTGGAATTGTTCAAGAAACAAGTTTTTTAAACAAAAGAACAAAAGAAAATGTGTGGCTGATGACTTAAGGGGCGGCCTCCGAGCCGGGAGGGGCCGAGGCGGCGGCGGCGCTCGACGCCGGGCAGTCGGCCGGGCGGTTCGCTTGTCGCTTTCAGCCGACGGTCCGCCTCGGGTCTCGAGGCTCGCTGCGGAGGCGCGATCAGGCCGAGGCCGCCGCCCGCTCAGGTTTCGGCGCCTTCCTCCTCCGCCCTCCGACTCACCTCCTTCGTGCTGGAGCCACTTACTCTCCGCCGAGTCCTCTCAGACTGGTGCATCCCAACCACTCAAGGGACTCTCTCCGCCGGCAGTCCGCGCACAAAGACACCGGTGTCCGGGTACGGCGATGGCCGCCACAGACTCGACAAGGGCGCTTCCACGGCTCCCTCAACTCGCTCTGGGCCTTCGACCGAACGCTGCCAGCGGTCCAGTCCAGCCCGTGGTACCACCCTTGATAACTCCAGGGCCCGGCCGTGTTCGCACGGGCCGAGGAGCCCTCCAAGCTTCGAACCGACCGACGGCGATCTCCAGCCTCGGCCGTCCGACCGGGCGGTGCGAAGAGCTGCACCTCCGCCATGTAGGGTAACGATTTGGGCGCCGGCGGCTGAAGACGACGATCAAGCGGTGAGCAGGACGGCGAGCCCCGGCGCTCAAGAGCTGCTCACAATGGTTCGGGCGCGGCGCATCACTCGCTTCCGCCTCCCGAGCCGCCTCGATGGCTGTGAGGGACGGCTCATGCGAGTGGCCGGAAAGAAGTCCTGCCAAAGACAAGAAAAGGAGAGTAGAAAAACCTAAGACAGTCCGACACAAAGTCGAAGGACCAAAGAAGAAAAGCCAGGAGTTACCATCAACGGCGTCCTCGAGCTCGTGATAGCCGGAGGTCGCGATCGCCTCACGGCCGGTCCAGCGGCCCGCCCATCGCTAACTCGCTAGGAGGGCCTCTTCCCGCGACTGGCGCCCTCCTGGCTTTCCGGCAGTCCTTCGCCGCCAGCCAAGGCTGCCGCAGGTCGCGCCTCTGGACGAGCTTGTCGTGACTTCTCCTCCTTAGCGACAGCGGTATTGGCCTCGCCCCAGCTGCCCCGGAGGGCGGCACGCGCACAAGCTCAAGAAAGACAAACATCACAACAAGAAGAGTCGCTGGGAGATCCGCCGATCGCCAGCAACGTCCAATCTCGGGATTATGCCATGGGAGGCTTAGGCTCACCAAGAAGGAAGAATCCCATTCTCGACTTTCCGCCAGATCGGCGGTCCGCTTCTCAGCTCCTCAACGCTATGGTTGAAGGCAGTAGCTGGAGGTTGTGGTACTCTGCAAGGCGCAAAGCAAAGTCAGCCTTCGGAGTCATAGAGGAGTTCCCGAGCCGCCGCCAAGCAGCCGACCAACTTGGGGACTTACACCTAAGGGTGCTGCGCCTCACAAAAAAAAAGACAAGAGACCAAAAAGGAAAACAAAGCATACCCGGACGGAGGCCCGCAGGTCCGGGCATGCCTCTGTGTAGAGCCGAGGGCGCCGCTGTTACGCAACTTGACCGAACGCCCGTAAGCGCTCGGTTCAGCGGGCCGGTGCCGCTTTCACGCACTCCACGTGGGCGCGCATCGAGGCTTCAGATCCAGGTTCGCCAGGCGGCGCCAGCCTTCCGCTCGCGGGCGCGAACTCGCCCTTCGACCCGGGCGGCGTTCGGCACGGCGACCGGAGAAGCAACTGCGGCATCGCTTCAGCCGGGCGGATCTCGCGATCCACTGCTGCTTGCCGTGGCGCTCAAGACGGAGGCGGCGGAGGTGGCGGAGGCGGCGCGGTGTCCGGAGCCCGAGGCGCCGCCACCATCCTCCGCGAGAGGGTTTGCGGTGCCGACCTCCCTTGCCTGCTCCTGTGAACTCGGGGCGGCGGCGCCGACGACAATGAGGAACGAGCATCGCTGCGGGCGATTTAACGGCCTCCTCAGTTCCTGGCTCGCGCTGCCATGGCCACGGCCTCCAGATGTCCATGCGCTTGGCGGCCGCTTCGCTCGCGCTTTCTCCAGCGGTCGGCCTCCTCCTCGCTTCTCCCTGCTGCTCTGCGGTTCCGCCTTGAGGTCGGCGGCAGGATCAACCCGCCATGTTTGAGGACGCCGCCTGACCTCATGACGGAGGGCACGGCGCTTCTCAAGGGAAAGGGGGCGCTGAGGAGAAAAGGGGGGGAAGTCGAAAGATTCTGCAAGTCGAAAGAAACAAAGGGCAAGGGACTTACGAAGAAACAAGCGGTGGTTTTTCACTTCTTCCGAAGTGGTTGGCTCGCCGCTTTTCCCGCTTGGTCGCGCGGCGGTTCCCCGGTTTTTCGACCGCACGGGCGACTTCGCCCGCGGACGTTTTCGCCAGCCTGTTGAGGGGCCGGCTTGGTTGGCGGCGCGATTTACTTCGCCGACATCGCCGCTGCCGGGCTGCGAAGGTCGCCGACGGTCTCGAGGCCGCCGTTTTCCTCCTTCCGCCGCTCTAGCGGCCTTCAGCGCCGCTGCCCTGTCGGGTCGCCGACGCCGCCGACTCGGTCGGGACGATTACGCGCTTTCTGAGCGCAGCGGCGCCGGAGAGGGTTCTCGCCAAAATACCAACAAGATCGAGCTCAAGTCGGATACAAGCGAGATCAAGTACAAATGGAAACAACTTACCACGGGCGAGGGTTGTCACGCCGAGTACGGCTCCTGTCAACTGCCACTGCGTGAACTTGGCAGGGGCGAGGTTCACCATGTTCGCCACTTCTCCACGCTGCATGTCTTTGGTGCACAGCCGGCTTGATCGATGGCGGCCGCCATCCGACAGATGAGGTGGGGCCGCCTTGAGCGAAGTACACTGCGCCACGGGCGTGCGTGAGATCGGAGGCGACGAGCCCTCTCCGATCAGCCATGACTTCGGAGGCGCGCCACGGCGCCGACCGAGGGCTGAAAGCGACTCGACCGATGGGACCAGCCTAGGCAGCCGCCGCCACTCGCCTCGGGTCGCAGGGCGGCAAGTTGAACCAGATTGGACGGGAGTGCGACGAGTGATCACCGACAGACGGCGGCACTGCTCCCACAACCCCATGACCGAGCTCGCCATCGAGCGCTGCACAAGAGCCTCGCTGTTGCTCACGGCCGGCGGGCCCCTGGCCGGGCAGGAGGACGGCCAAGAGAGACTAACGATCGGGGCCACGCCAATGGATTACCATTGTACTTCGGGTAGGCCTATATAAACCCCCCGGGGCACCCATGCAAAGGGTTCGGCCCTGGATAGGTTTAGACACATAGCAAGAGGGGAAGAAGCTAGCCTTGCTCCTCCCTGCCTCCACACAGCTCGAGGAGCACCATTGTACTATCACCCCATAGTGATCATGCGGAGACCCCGCAGAGCAGAGAGGGGTGTTATCTCCTGAGAGCCCCGGTTGGGTAAGATTCGCGGCAGGCATGTCTTTGCCTCATCCGCTTCTGTGCACCGCGACGCTCTACTCGCCCCCACCATGATAAGCCACCTGGCATATGTCGATCCAACCCCGACACCGATAGTAACTCAGCCTCCGTGACACAAAGACTATCTCCACCATAGAGCTCCCAAACAACAACAGTTAGTAAGGCAGCTCCAAAGGCCCAAAGGGCCAAGATTATCACGGCGAACTCCAACTCCACCAGCTTAGTACGCTTATTCCTGTGGAGGAAGCACAACCAGCCACGAGTTTAGCATCCGTCGATTTGATGTTATTAAATCATATGTGCGATCTTCCCATCTTGGAAATATTATACTAAGATGAAGGAAAATGCTAGTTGGTGTGTTTGTCCAAGAGTTATGTGTAAGTAATGTTATTCATGGCAATTACTTTGCTTCATCCCCATACATCCTACCTCCATGATGGTTATAGTACAGCAAATTTTCCCATTTTTCTCTATAGAGAAGGACCGATTTGAAACTCAAGATGAGGTAACTGGCTAATACCTCTGCTATCTTCAAGAATGCTTGGTGGCAGTATGGGAATTACCCAAGAAAACGATTTCACCGCAAAGAAACTCTTCAAATTCCCTTACGCTCTCCCCGAGACACATTTATCGGATTTATGATCGGGAACACCTTGTTCAGATCGTCCCGAACCAAGAATGTGGTAAGGTCTATGAGCTCATTTTCTATTTTTAAGTATTTTACTCTTGCGCTTATCAGACTTGCTCATGTAGAACAAGTGCCTAAACCTCAAGAGCAACGTTCTAATTTAAGATTCCATTGCTATCATAGTTCAAAAAAGCGCTTAGGCGCAATTGTGCGTTTTGCCACCACCTTGCGCTTTATCGACCAAAGCGCATGCTTATGCGCAGCTATGCACTGATTATGCATAGTTATGCGTAATGCGTTTGCTAACGCCTAGAGCCTAGGCGCGATTAAGCGCCACTTAGGCGCCGCTTTTTTAACTATGATTGCTTTGCTCTTGTATCACAGTATTTATCGAACAAACTTATTTTTAAATTGAAGGATCCAATCGAACTCCAATGGCACAGGTATGTTCACGCATGTTTCTTTAACAGTTTGTTTCTTATCCTCTGTTGAAAAGGCAGTTTAGG